>JAFHBV010000102.1:0-89406 GCA_019022785.1 Pseudomonodictys pantanalensis
TTTATATACTATAGAGTATTATAGCTTACTATATTCTTTACTATATTTAGTACTTACGTTACCCGTAATATAGTACGCATAAATACATTATACATAGTATATTAACTTATTAAATATCTTAGTTCGTTACCTTCTCTATAACTAGCTATAGTCTAAGATATTATATTATTACTATCTAATCTTATATTAGTAAATTAGTTATAATTAATACTTCTTTTAGGTTTTAATCTCTTATTATATATTCTTAGAATTCTTAAGTATATTACTATTTATCTTTATTCTCTATTTCTTTTTATTCGCCTTTTAGTATTATATAGCGATTTACCTTCTAAATTAGTTTACGGCATTTATTAGTATTTAACTATTTATCTTATTATATATAGCGTTTAATTTATCTAACTATTTTATATAAAATAAAGAGTTTTATTTCTAACTTATAACTCTCTTATCTTACTTCTAATACTTCTAGATAGTTATTCTTCTACGTATTTAAGTAGTCGCGTAAGGTTTCCTCTATATATCTTAATATCTATTATTAGAATTTCTCTATATAGTTCTCTCTTATACTAAGACTAGCTACTTTCTATTTATTCTTTTTTAATATATAACTATTAATCTTATAGCTTAGCTTATATTTATCTATTAAGCTTATCTATTTATTATTTTAAATTTATATTTTTATGCGTTATACGGTATTCTATAAGATAAACGTATTAGATTTATTAAGTATTAATTCTAGAATATTATAGTCTTTACTAATATTAATATTATTATTAGTTAGGTTATCTTATTTTAAGTAGCTTATTACTACTTTCTAATCTACTATTTCTCTATTAGTAATAGTTATATTAAGTTAACGTATAACCTTATTTTTTATTTAGTAGTTCTAAGTATAATATTCTACTTTACTATAGTTAAAGTAGTTATTATTCTTCTTCTTATACTTATACTTCTTTTTATAAGGCTTCTTCTAATCTTTCTTAACTATATTTCTAAACTAAATTTCTTTTATAAAGCGTAGTCTATAAAGGTTCTTAGATTTATACTTATAGTTATTATAAAATAGCTTTAGTTTATAAGCTTTCTTTTAATTCTCTTTAAACTAATTCTTTACTCTTATCTCTAATTATAGTTTATATAGCTTAGTATTAAGTTATATAGCTTCTTAATATAGACTATCTAAAGTACTAATATTAACTCTACTATATATTAACTTTACTTTAACTTTATTCTTAAGTTCTTAGTAGTATATATATTTAAGTATATTATTATCTTATTCTATTTATATAGTATAGTACTAGAATTTAGTAGTATAATTAGCTACTAAGCGTATTTATTAAAGATATTAAATTACTTATTTAGCGGTAGATTTCTTATTAGCTAAGCTAAAAACTTCTTATATATAAGTTTTAAAGACTTTATAGTTCTTAAATATAATAATAACGTCTACTTTATTATTTATATTATCTAAGTACTTAACTAAGTATAGTTTAACTTATTTAAAAGTATCGCCTTAAAGGCTATTAGTTACTCTAACTCTTTTATCTTTATTCTCTACGTTAGTAGTAGTAATCTTAAAGTATAAGTTCTATTATAGTAATTAGTAATTAAGTTTACTATAATCTCTATAGTAAAAATCTAAATACTAAATCTTTCTAACTCTTTCTATATTACTATTATTAGATATACTTACTTAGAGGTAATTATAATATTAAAATCCTGCTCTATATCTTCGCGTTTAATAAACTCTAGAATATAGAGAGTATATTAACGTAAAGCTCTTATTAGTTAATTCTTATAGTATAGTATATGCGACGGTATAATAAGATAAAAATAAAAAGTAATCTCTAACTAAATAATAGCTATTAACTAGAGAGAGTAATTATAATAGTCTAAAGGCCTATTATAGTTTATTATATATATTAAGAGTTCTATAGTATACGTACTATTTTATAAATCTTATAACGCTAAGAGGTATTAGACTCTAAAACTCTCTAATCTTATATAGAATATTATATAATTCTTAAATCTTATAATTTATAGCTAATATAGTATCTTAGTAAGAGGTTATCTTACGTTAAGCTATCTAGTTCTGTTATTTATAACTACTAGCTCACTCTTCTATCTTAGATTCGTAATACTTAGTAAGAGGTTACCTTATATTAAATTATCTAGTTTTATTATTTATAACTACTAATCTACTCTCTATTCTCAGATTTATAATATAGAGTTAGGTTAAACCTAAGAGAATAGTAGTTACTCTAGAAATTTAAATTAGAATACAGAATAGCTATAGAGATATATTACTATTTTATATAATCTAAGGCTTAATATAAAGGTAGTTTAATAATTTATAAAATTTCTATAAAATATTATTAAGTATACTCTTAAGTATTAGACTTAATAAATTAGAGATAGTAGAATAATTTACTTAGACTATATAATATATTTATAAAATAATAATATAAGATATAAATCTTTTATTAAGTATTTATAAGATTTTAGAGAACTTAGTAAGTTGCTAAATTTATTTTATCTATAACTTCTTCTAAAGCTATAATATTATAAATAAGAATAATACGTAAAGATAAGAACTAAATAGATTATCTAATACTAAATTAAATTATATAGATAGAATAGAAGAAAGTATAGCAAAATATTAAGTAGAATTAAATTAGTAGGAGATTAATTAAAGATTCAGCTAAGACTTAGAAATTACGCTAACAGATAAACTTATAGTTACATCCTCCAGTATAGTTAGACGACATGTATCTATCTAGCCAGGTAACTGCGACTAGGTTACGACGATTGTGTGTATCGGCGCGTCCGGCTAGTCGACTCCCCTCCCCCAACTCGTTCTTTGAGAGCGACGGAGACCTAGTATTTTGTCATACAGATAAAGAGGGAGGAGAAATTACTAGCTTACTCTTAAAACTACTTAAAGCTGTGACAAATTTCCTTTGGCGCAGGTCCTTTTACAGGCGCTTGTAAAATCGGCTTCCGATATTTTCACACCCAAGACATTTTACTAGGACAGGCCAAAATTTATGTAGTACAAGCTTTTTCAAACTCGTCTTAGTGCCCTACACGGTACAACTACGCTAGTTCATGTATACCAAATTTAGCGTTGGGTTTCTACAGAATCAACCAAAGCCGTAAACCGAAACCGCCAGCGACTTCGTGAACTATCAAATCCATTTGCCAGGCATTTGACAATGAACCAATTCAATGGGAACCGGGAGCCTAAACCAACCATATCAGCGTCTCCTTACCTTTCCATCTCGATCCCAAATACAAGACTCTTTCAAGTACCGTGTCCGGCAGATACACTCTGGTTTCGCATCATCGGCCAGATATGGCCTCTGCAGCGTATTCTGCACGACAAAATCCACTAGTTCTCTGGCAAAGCGCCGTCGTTCCGCGTTCTTGTCCCAGCCTTTGATGTCAAGTGTAATGTTGACCCCACCTAAACGAGCGATGTGCTGTAAGAAATTCCGCGCGATGAATTTAGGACTATTGCCATCTTGGATAGCTTTGTGTAGTAATGATTTTTTTGACCATGGTGGCTCGCATAGGTTGTTCGTGAAGAAGACCTTTCGAGCAGAGTCTCGAGGATCACTGGGATCCCAGGGGACGGCTTCCCAGAACGTGTCGTCGAGGATGAGTTTGAGGTCAACAAGGCCTCGAGAGCAGTGGACGAGGAAGTTAACTCTAGTAATGCGTTAGCAGGGGAGAGTTGCAAACGAAACCAAGGAGTTGCTTGCAGTTTTCTGAACGAAGGAGGCCAGGTGCATGGCACAGGTGGGATATGACATGTCAGGTCGTGGCATCCCTTGAATGAGGCGGCAGCGTTGCATGAATATCGAATCTCAACCCGCTGCACTGTATCAAAATGTCGAGCGTGGTCATGGAGAAAAGCTAGAGCTGAGTCAATACAGCCTGGAGAGACATGTCAGCCTTGAGAATTGCTTCCCTAGGGATAGCATACCTAGAAACCGGAAGGTGTTCTTGCCATAGAACACCGCGGCAGACTCATTTGCAATCTGCTTATTGACCATCATAATTGCCAGACCAATTTCTTGCCTCTTACCCATAGCACGAACTTGGTACGTAGTGCGTCTCTGCTCTTTTCTAACTCTTACGTCGTAATCCGTCCTTCTTTTGACGCTCTTGACATCGCTTCCAGCGGCCCAATCACAGACGATAATGCTCTCTTTAACGAGCAGATGTCGATACACCTGATATCGAATCTTTTTGGGGAGGTCAAGAAAGGGGAATGCCGGGTCGATATCGAGTTTCTTCTCTTTCTCGACAATGACTTGTCGGCCTGACGGTGGCCGTGATACGACAAAGAGTTGCCTTATCTGCTTGCGTAACTCCTTAGGATACCCGTGCATGCGAACACTGACTTCGGTAACTGCATGAGTCCATTCCTCTACCCAGCATATATCCCTGTACACCTCTGAATCAACCGCTACATAAGGTGTGCTATAGAAGTCAAGCGCGGGACGACTCTCGAGGTCTTTCCATAGATCCTGATGCAGCCCCCGTAGTCTTAGCAGCATTAACTTCTTGACTCCTTCATAGAATTCTGTAAGCTTTCCTGATGAGGCTGTCGTTATGTCTTCTTCGGTGAGGATGTCGGGCGTCGCTTCCAGCGAGTGGATGATCCATTTCCCCGATAGATCCATGCCAGTACGCTGCATTAGTGTGAGTTGGGGTTCTGAAATACCATTTTGAGGATGTCAAGAAGCTGAAGTCACAGTGAGCTAGAGACTGCATTGGCAGTGCTTAGCGAGATCATTGCGGAACACTAGAACGAGACGGGTAAAGTCTATGCCAAGCGCTTGGAGGTCTGTGCTCGAGGAAATGCCACACGTGGAAAACGCGGAAGCTGATTTTGCAAGCGCCATACAGGGCTCGACATATGCTTTCTTTTTCCCACAAGAGCGGGGAAAGGAGGGGGTCGTTTCCGGTTTCAGAACTGCTCCCAGCCAGTCATACGCATGTCGCAGCAGAGTGCAGAGAAGTCGTGATAGAACGACCTGATGGGGCGGGGCGGGGCGGGGCACCGTAGATTACAATATTGTGGCTCCTAGTGGCAGAAACACGGCTGAGCTTGGCTCCAGTCAATGTTAGCAGTTGTCGCGATTTTGGCAACGAAATATGGAGAACGGGGAATCGGGTAACTTTCCTATGGGAGCTAACGACAAGGCTTCCGAGCATGTGCTCCCATTGGCTCATCGCTGATGGATGCGCAAATGCTTTTTGGTTTGCACAAGCTCAGCCGGATACGGTGTGCCGTTCTAGCTTTGCAGCGAAGTTACGCCGTTCGATGATGCGCAGCTATCCATGTCGAGGAAAGATAATCCGACAAATTAAAGGGCCTCATGATACACCATCTCTCCTCAAGGAAACGAAATGGGAGCGCCAAATATTTGTTTTTTGTACGGTCGGCGACTCAGCGTCAGCCATAGCTTCAGCCAAATTGGGTTGTGAACGCGTCGTCTCATAGCGTTCGTTTAAAAGACTGCAGCTCTTGTAGAGGCCTCTCACATCGGACTTCCATCCAGCATCCATTCTCCAACTTACGTTGCTGGATACCTCCTTCCGGGTAGCTGAGAACAGCTTCACTACGCCAAGCATGACCGAGAATGCGCAGCCTCCGGCAAGTGGGAACACCAACTTTGCTATCCCAGGAACCATCGCCATTTCATGCCTCTTCGCACTAGCGCTATGCCTCTACGGACGTCGCGTATACTCTAGGGTTCGTCCCGCTTTTAAGTTCAGCCCTGCCGACTATGCCATCTCGGTAGCTGTGGTAAGGACCCGTGGTCGACATCTTGTAGGAGTTACACTCATTCCTGATAGATATGCGAATTGGTCGTATACATTACTACCATAATCGCTATACATACTGGTTTCGGACGTTATAGCTATTACATTTCGGACGACGCTCAGATCCAGATCCTCAAATGCGTCTTTGTCGTAGCATTTTTCGGTTCTTTGACAGCCCCCATCGCAAGGATATCAATAGGAGCCATGCTGCTTCAACTTGAATTGTCCATTTCGAGGAAGATGGCGATCTGGGTTTTGCTTTTTATCCAGCTTGCGATGGTACTTGCGTCTGTCCTCGTTATGCTCCTCCAGTGCCGCCCAATACATGCCTTTTGGGAACTTGTGCCTGGTGGGGTTTGTTGGTCTAACGCGAACTCACAAGCTTATGGCTATACTGCTACGGGTTAGTTTTTGAGTCATTTCCATTTATGAGTGCTAACCTGCGCAAGCGTTGAGTATATTCAGCGATGTAGTATTCGCTGTGATACCTTTGTTCTACATCTGGCCATTGCGTCGACCTATTATCGAGCGCATACTCTTGGGCGTGCTGATGGGCTTGGGATTATGCGCAGCTACGGCCGGGGCAATCAAGCTCAACTATATTCGAACTTGGAAGTACGGTGAAGAAGCCGTCAGCCAGACGGTATCGGTGTACATGTGGTATAGGGTGGAAGAGATAAGTCTGATCGCTGCAGCCTGCGCACCGTTTCTCAAGGGATCTGTCGAGACCCTTCTCAGCCGACTTAGCACAACGCCGTTTGGTTTCGTCCTCCCTGACCTAAAACCGATTAGCTCCCAAGTGGAAAGCGCAGCAATGGATGGGGAGTCCTCGGTCCGTCGACATTCGGCCACTAGTGTTCCATAACTCAATTGGTTCATCAAAAACTTAGCTGCAACTCTTCGAAGCAGATGAAGGAGAGGTATGCGCTATTTCGGAAAAACAGCTTAATTACCTCTTACACGGCTCAGAATCTCTTAAACGCGGGCTTTGTAGCCCTTATCTGGTTTTCTTTAAGCCCTCCTCCCTTTTTCTTTTGTAAGTATGCAGTTTCAACACAATAATGTTTAGTAGAAGTAGTACAGGACTATATATTAGCAAGGAGCCTGTTTCTCCGATCTCGTCAAAGTCGATTGTTTACGCGGTTCCTCAATTGGATTGTTGGAGAGGAATTGTGTCCTCCAGCCTCGTCAGGCCGAGAGGTTCCAGCAGCATGCTGTCCACGTCCAGCCCCCGACGGCTTTCCACTGCCTTCCACTGCCTCGTCAGAGATGCGCCCTTTCTGCCGTTGTGTGGCCTCGCTAGCCACGTCGTCTCCAGGTTGCAGGGCACAGGATGGAAGAGCGACGAATAGCTGTTGATAGCTGCAGTCCGACGTACACAGCCCGCGCACGGTCGCGGCCAGGCTGCAGGGTATCACGACTTGGCAGGGCGCCGACCTGCCATGTATAAAGGGCCGGCCTCCCCCACCAGTCACAGGGTTACGCCTCACGTCAAGACCCCCAGAGCCCGACAACCCGCGTGTGCTGTCTCCCGCAGATAACACACGTCAAGCCTCTTGGATTTCTCAGCACTTTCTCCCGCAAAGTTGCGAAAGTCCAAGGACTTGCAGAGCTCTCCCTTCAACCTGCGTCGCGCTAACCTGTCCACTCTTTACAAGACCCTTCGTCGCTCGCTCCGTCGCTCGCTGCACCGATTCTCCTCTTCGCTCACCATGTTCGGAAAACGCTCTTTTGCCAGCTCAAAGGACCGTTCGGGCAAGATCACCAAACAGCCGAAGAGATCGTTCCGCGAGACCGCCTCCAAGCAGAAGCAGATGCTCGACAAGATGGAATCCATGCGCATGGACAGCCCCATGACGGACCAGACGACTTCCCCTAGTCTCACATCCGCCATCGTGTCCATCGTCGTTGGCCCCGACCAGCGACTGTTCGCCGCGCACGAAGACGTCCTCTGCCACTCCCCGTACTTTGCCGAAGCACTACGGGGCCAGTTCTTCGAGTCCACCACCCGCCGCATCGACCTGCCGACGGAGGAGCCCGAGATCTTCTCCTGCGTCCTAGAGTATCTCTACAAGGGCGACTACTACCCGCGCCTTGTCCACGACAAGCGCCGCCAGACCTGGATGCTCGAGGGCGCAGTGTCGAGTCCCGACCCCAACAAAGGCGACCGCGTAGCCGCCGTCGAACCCACCTTCTTCCACTCCGGCGTCGGCGACATCATTCTCCGCGACACAGCCGTGTACTGCGCCGCCGACCGCTACGGCCTCGAAGAGCTCAAGCGGCTCTCCCTGCGCAAGCAGGGCCTGCAGAGCGGGATCGAGGTCGGCACCATCCTGCGTAGCGCACGGTATGCCTACGAGAACACGCCGGACAGCGATTCGAGGCTGCGCGCTCATTACCTCGCCCTCATCATCCGCAGCCGCAAGACCTTCAAGCGTAGTGGAACCATGCAGATGGAAATGGAGATTGGGGGGAAACTGTTCTTCGACCTGTTCGTGGCCATGTGCAACCACGTCGATGACATTGTGGATGCGAGCAACGCCCGCACGCCCAAGACCATCTAAACGCCGCACTTGCGCTTCCGACCCGTCCGTGGAACAAACACGCAAAACGACCAACAGCACCACGGCTTTTCTCCACTCGCCGCGCACTGTATCAAAATTGTCAACATAGCGAACAAGTTGCTTACCGAAGCAACATCGCTCTCTGCGCACGCACCCACCACAGACAAGAAAACCCACAAAAAAACACAGAAACATGGGGAGACTGGAGGATTGACTCCTTCGACTCCCAGGTTCGGCGTTGTTTTTAGTACCGACTGAGACTGGATCCCCTGGGAAACTCGCTGCTTGCACCTTTTTTCCACTCAACTCATTTTCCCGTTTCAGCGCCCCCACCCGTGGACACAGCGTTTGGCTTTTTTTTGCGCACCCCCCAATCGCGACATCCCCTTTTTCTCCCGCCAAACTTCCCCACCCAAAACTCACGGTGAAAATGGAGACAGCGCGTTCTTTCCTTCTTTCCCCCCATTCGTCCTTGCTTGCGAGGCACGAAAGGGAGTACATTGACACCCCGAAACTGCGTTTCCTATGTTTATTGGCGAGGAGAGAGGGAGATCTATGGATGTGTTGTTGTTTTTGTTGTAAGTTGGTGTGGGAAGGGGAGTTTAGGGGTGATGGCATACCGTTTGACTGATGTTTTGGTTCTGCGATGAGAAAGATGGAATCAGCACTTGATGGAGGACTCGCTAGTAGTGCGCCTCCTAGTGAGGCGTGCGAACGGTGTCTTCTTGTGTGCGGGTATCAGATTGATTGAGACCGCTTGGAGGTCTGGCGGTGGTGATGAGGCCCTCTAGAGGGCGCTTTAGCGGCGGGTAATGAGTTAAAAGGTCGCCGCTACGCTTGTGTGCCGTTGATGCTACTGCGCGTGATGTTTGGTGATGTGGGTTCACTGGTGCACAGATTTGGATGAGCAATGCCTCGCCGCTTGAATGCCATTTGACGAGGGAAAACAGGAATATGTGGTTGCTTATTGCGACATGAAGTGAGACCCGAGAAAATGGCAGCTAACAGTCAAGGTACCAGACGACATGTTACTAACATCACTCACGGCTTGGGGAAGGGGATATGAACACCGAGGATTAAGTGCCTGATAGCGACCTCGACGGACCCCGGCTCACCACAGTGACAACTCTCATGATCCTCTTCAAACAAGGCCAGTCAGTACAAGTACGTAACGATGTACGCGGTCAATTCGAAAACGTGATTTCCGATTCGTCGCAGTGGCTCAATTCTTTCATGCATGCTCGCTGAGCATTGAACACACCTTAAGGTATGCCCAGTCTCGTCGAGACGTGCGTGCACTGAAATGAAAGCGCGACTTGTGGACTTGGCAGCTGCTCTGCGTAGCCATAATATCACTACCTTTGATGAAGGGTCTTTTTGCAAAGACGGTGAAGAAGACGGCGCTCGGACAAGTCCATCATACCATTTCCACCCGGTCCTTGAACCATTCATTCACGACCCCAATACCATCCCAGATCCATCATCAACCTAGGGTCCCGTGCATTCCTCCATACCCTATATGATTCCATAATCCCTCACCCGTCTTCGCACCTCGTCCCCACCAACTATCACAGGGCTGTGGAACATCTAATCCGATACACAAATCCCCTGACGTTCGAGAGCCCACAGGCCCGCGGAACTATACGACGATTCCGCACGTCGTGTTTCACCTTTGCAAACGACATGAAATCCGACTCATGATGCCTGCCGCGATTAAACAACCTAGTACTTTAACTCACCGGACCCTTGTACCATCGCAAACGCGGGAACTCAGTACTCGAAGCAGAATTTCGCGCGAAAGCGAACTCGAAAGCGGGAAGAAAGTCGTCCAAGGCCGTGCAATCGCGGTAGAGCACGCCAAGAGCGGAGAAACTGCGGTATCACGGTTAGATCATAACAATCCCAATTAAGAATCAGAAAATGGTAGTAACAGCACCTCTTCATTTACCAACAACGCAATGGATGCTAAAGAACAAGCGTAGCGTAGTTAGTCAGACTACTAGAGATTTACTCCAGGCAATGCCATGCCATGCCATGCCGCAAAAGTGCACACAAGGCGAGACGTCCATCTCGCGCTCCCATTCCCAAAACAACCTCATTAACAGCCAGGCAAAGCAAGACCGAGGTCATCGCCCCACCGATCCGGATCCAAGCAGCGCCAGTATGCGCGCGTACGCATCGACAGGCCCAATTACAAATAGAGAAATATGTCAAGACGGAGGACATTGACGATTCGTAAGCAAAAGAGCCGCAAGCAAGGAAGGAAAGCAACGAAAAGGGAAATCAAGGGCCGGGCAATGAGCCAAGCGAGCAGGTATGAGCGACGCTGTCGTCCAATGCCAAATCCAGATCAAAAGACGTAGATGAAGTGTGTACTCCCAAAGGCTCCGCGTGACGCGTGTAGCGTATATGTGCTCCCGTCCATGTGATGACGCTTTTAGATGATGTTGAGATAAGGCAGGAAATAGTCATGGTTTTGTGGGGATGGAAAATCAGATACCGAAGGGAAACAACCAAAAATAGATGGCGGGACCGGATGATAAAGACGGTACGAAATAACGGTGTAGAACTGGTAGAGGGAATTCGTGAGGGGAAGCTTGCCTGCAGGTTGCAGGCGGCCGTCTGCGAGGTATCAAAGTGTCGCGCGTACAAGTACATGATTAAACAGTTATGCTGCGCCAAGGTCGGTAAATGCGACGACTAGATTCGCTTGCGCTTTCGGGCCTCGTCTGGGTCATCTTCATCCGCTCGCTCCTGGGTGTCGGCAGGGTTGAGCAGGGAGTGGACGTTGGATGCCATGCTGGATCGGCGTGTAGGGGGCCCGGGGGTGTCCATGCCCTTGAAAGGATACCGAGCGCCAGGAAGAGACCAATTGCTGTCCGCGCTCAAGGTGGAAGGAGTGGTGTCGCTCGTTAGAGGAGGTGTGCCCTGGCGGGACGACTGTTGGCGGGGACCGCGGGGAAGCTGGTACGATTCTAAAGCATCACGGAGCTGCTGGTCGCCGCCTCCGATAGGTGGTCGATGAGGTGACGAGGGCCACTGGGAAGAATTTTGACCGGATGCATAAGGCGATTGCGAGGGTGGCTGCGGTTGCCAGCCATGGGTGCGAATATCTGCCGAAGTATGCCGCCTATAGAGATTATAGGGCGGGGATGTGCTGCTCCCCAGATTACTGCCTAACGTCCCGCCCGGATGCTGGATAGAAGGTGGAGGCGGTGGGGGTGGCTGGTGACTGGCTGGGGTCCTGGCTGAAGATGGAGAGTAATTACCCGTCCCAATTGAGCCGTAACGGCGTGGAGAAATCGCAATATGGGCCGGGACCGGAGGCTTAAATGAAGCTTGGCGCGGAGCAAGACCAGCTAGGGAGCCACGGCGAGAATCGGGTAGATTATCCTGGGGTACTTGTCGCGGGGAAAGAGGGGGTTGATTGCCGTTGTCGACGTGCATGAAGAAGGGCTGGCGTGCGGAGAGCGGCTCCTCGGGAGCCTCCAGGGCGCGGAGCATCTCGGTCTGGCGAGCAATGTCTTTCTGCATCATAGAAACTAGGCGAGCAGTCAGTGTGTTGTTCGAATAGAGTATAGGCAAAAGTACGAACCATCCCTGTGGACGTGATTTTCCGGGTCTGGTATGAGTGCCATGATATAGCTCGCAAGGTCTTGATTCCACTATCCCGTACATTAGCTGGTGTCGATCAAGTCTCGACACATGGACAAACCTGGTGACATCGCATGATGCCCTCCATCAATAGCATATTCTTCTGATTAAGATAGGCGCAGCTGTCCTCTGACCGCTGCATGCGTGCGTGCATGTCATACAGGCTATGTTCCAGGACATTGAGTCGTGATTCGACCGGATCAGGCATCGGTTCGACAGGCGCTCCGGCCGGCGGTCCGGAGGGAACTTTGGGTGCAGAGAAGGAGTCGCGGTGGATCAGTGCGTGCCTCGAGGCACGTCGCTTGATCTCCCGCAAACCTACTAGGTCCCCGCGCTTGAAGCTGCCGTTGCCGTGCTTGAATTCCCACAGTGGCGAGTCAGGAGAACCCGTGTGGAAGACATCGCTCACTGCTCAACAATTAGCACGGACCGTGCAAAGGCAGCTGCAAAATGTCAAATATTTTTACCTTTATGGAATCCGTACATGTTCAACTGGCGGACAAACGAGGAAATGTTGGTGTGCTTGAAGTACGATCTGCCACTGCGGTTAAGTATATTAAAAAGAGGTCATAGCTCCTGATCTACGTACGACAGAACTTTGGCGAAGTCGCTCGATGGCGACATAACGAAGCTTTCGTTGGTGTTTGACCAGGAAATGAGATGTTGGATGCTTTGGTCTTCGAGCATGCTGGTGTCGCGTTAGCAATAGAAGCCGGTATACGCAAGTTGCAGAGGTCGTACTTGTACAGCTTGTGGATGAAGGCCGTCTGCACCACCTTGGGCTGCTGTGCAGCTGCAGCTGCCCCAACGGGCGCTGAGCTTCCATTGCCGTTTGTGGCCTTGCTCTCGGTATCCCCGTTTGCCATAGGTTCTTGGTTCGCGCAGCTGCGCTCGCCCACAGGGCTGCTCAGGATCGGCGGACCCATAGTGGGCAGGGTCGAGCTCGAGGGTGTAATGTCCATCGGATCTCGGGGCGGCGTCAGGTTGGCCGAGGAGGTCGAGGATGGGAGGATGGGAATGGACTTGTGCAGTCCCTGGTGGTGGTGGGGATCGGCCTGGAAAGGGCTCCGACGAGCTTCGGCGACAGAGGCCATGTCGAGAGGCGGGGAGGCGCGGAGTGTACCTCAGTACTCGAGGGTTGGGCTGCTAAGGGGAAGCTGTCTTCGCGAATATGCCCGCGCGACGATCTCCCGAAGCACAATCTATCGCGGCTGCGCGCACCACAATTGCGGCTGGTGGACAACAGGTGCCGGTGATCCAACTATTCAATCTCGCGATGCCAAATAATGGTCCTTGTGTAGCATAGCACGGGCAACGGGCGGATGGATGAGGGGGTTCGGGGTCGGGGGAGCATTCGAGGACGTGAGGCAGGAGAGCCGCAGCGGACCGTTTTGTGGCGGGCCGGACGAGGGCTTGGGGGATGGCCTTCTTCCAAGTTCTCTCGGTCTTCTTAGGGCTGCGCGGGCGTTCCAGAAGAAAACAGGAAGCGGCTGGCCGGTCGGATTGGGGAGGTGCCGTCGACTGTCAGGAGAAGCTGCGTGCAGCGGAGCTGTCCTGCAGCGAATGATGGGCCGCAGGGGTGTCGCAGGAAGTGCAGCGTTTGGCGATGCGGCAGCTGCACAAATGCACGATCAGGCAGAGGGGCAGGCAGAGGGACAGGCAGAGGCAGAGGCAGAGGGAAAGAGGGAGAGCTGCACTGCGCTCGGCAGGAGGAGGAGGAGGAGCACTGGGGCGGGCAGCGGACCGCGGCGGTGCGAGTGTCGCGAATGCTGCTTGGGGAGGCCAGACGGCGGCCAAAGATGAAAGGGCGCCGGATGGAGGGCAGCAGATCCAAAGCCAACAAAAGCACACTGCAACCCCGGGCTTGCGCAATCCCCGTAATGCAGAGGCGTGGCTACGGGGAGATCGTGGTTAGAGGCGCGCTGGGGCAGAAACGGAGCGTTTGGAGGTCACTGCGGCGGATGCACGAGGACTGATGGACCCAGGGACGGCTGAGGGGATCTGGGGCTTCATGAAGGGCCGACGAGGTCTCGATTCCGGCAGCCGTCCGCAGACGGGCACATGAGGAAGCCTCTGCGAGATCCTGGAGCGGAATAACTACCGTATGTAGGCCCGCGACTCGACGCAGGATGCGAAAAGAGACGCCCAGCTCGTCCAGGTCCCGCCGGAGTGCGCATGCTGGGGCATCTCTGCCGAACAGACCCCTGTCCGTCACTTCATCGACGCCGATGTCCACATCCATCGCCGACTGAAACCACGGCCAGGGCCCCTATAGCAAACTGCTGATATCGTGTTGGCGCAACAACCCTGGCCGTCTCTACCGCGTGCGCTGAACAGAGCTATGCGCAGCACTGTATAATGCGCCCGCCGACACCGTCTCTCCTGAGCGGCTTCGCCAATGCGAGCAGCCTCCGCGCAGCCTTCTGGCGCCGCGAGTGCTCCAGAAGCTCCTCGAAGCCTTCCTGCAACTAGCTGGGCTGACCCGAAAACTGCGTGCTTGCATACGTAGGCTCAAACGCAAGACGCCACGGGAGGGGTTGCTCCAAGTTCGCGCCGGCTGCTGTGCAACGCCAGAACCGCTCTGTCGTCTGCCGCCCAGCGCCAGCGATCGCTGCTGCCCGAAGATCCCCGTGCACGGACCGCCGCTTTTTTGACGACGCACCTGCGCTCTGGTGCGAGTCAGTTTCAACGTCTCCCCATCTTTACTCACCTCGTGTCTGAACAATCGCCCATCATCCCCAGCTGAGAGTAAGCCATCAGGATCGGGTGCGTTCTGGCCAGTCTGCCGGCCTGGGTCAGCCTTCTACTTCAGACTGACGTTCCCAGAACTCGACCAACGATCGATACCGTCTAGAGCCGCCTGGCTTGAAGATGGCGACGGATCCGTTGACAACAGCCCTCCGGTCTCTACCTCCAGCATCTCAGGCTCGTACAGATGCCCTCCGTGCCCTCGCTGACGAATTAAACCCGTATGAATGGCGTGCACTCCGGGACTATCTCCAGCAAAGAACCTTTGTATCGGATATTGTTGGGAGACTGCCTGTCGAGCTCGTAGCTATGGTGTTTTCGTATCTAGATCCTACAACTTTGTTCCGCTTACAACAGGTAAGTCATAAGCAGATGTGAACTCTTGATCAGACCACCATCTTTCGTCCTATTCCGGAAAACCCCACTGCAAGCGGTTTGTTTTCCTTGGAAGTATTGCCGTTGAGTGCACTTTTGCCTCTCCATCTCTCCTAAGCGAGCTGCTGAGCGGGAATCTCACGAATGCACACTAATAACAAGCAATCAGGTCTCCAAACGGTGGCATACTCTCTTACGAGGCATCCTCAAGACCAGGCTAACCGAATGGTATGGCGAGACAGTCAGCTTCGAGGGGGCTAGCTACGACTTCTGCGTCCGCAAGGCCCAGTCGATACACAATTTTCGCTCCGGAAAACATACCGATATTCTCATTGGACGAAAGGGCGCTCGTGGGTACAATAACTTCGCACCAGACAAGACGTTCTTGTTTGAGGACACTGTTGCAAGCGTCATTAGACCCGATGAGCGTGAGCTACTAGTCTGCAACCTGAGCACCCTTGCATCATGGGTCGCCCAAGCGGACGACCGGGCGACGATATCTCGAGTCGCAGTATCAGCAAGTCTCGTGGCGTTCGCTACAAGAACCAACTCTTGCTATGCCATGTTGCTGACTGGCATGGACAAGAAGAAATTTAAACTTCCCCCTGGCATGTTCGACACCTTTTCCTGTCGAGACCGCACAGTCGTGTGCGGAGGACTGTTACAGAGAGGTGCATCAATTTACATCTGGGACTTTGACTCAAGCAAAGGAACATCGTTCGATATTGCCTATTCGCAATCTCCCTTTGTTTCTCGGCTTCCAATGTACGTGTTCTTCCGATGCACGCAACTCTCATGCCCAACTGGCATGGACGCTGGTCAGGAAGCTTCATTCCCAATTGCTGTTGCTGTGGGATTTGCGATACCCGTGCATCATTAGCATCGTCTCAACAAGTGTCGACTCGATACATAAAAATGGCCACTAACCTGCGCAGTTGCCACCATCGCGATATGGCTATCTTACCAGATCCACAATCAAGAACCGTCACTGTCTTCTCTAGCGACTGCTGCGCAAAGATTCCCGGTCAGCTTTCTCATGAAAGACCAAGCGTGTGCAACATACACTATACCCGCTTCAACTACGAGGGACTGGCTTTGACAGAGAAGCACATTGAATTTCCCGATCTCACCGGCGTCCGTCTTTCTCATTTTCAGCCGGTCGACCGGAGGCGAGGCTTTCAACTTGTGGCCTTGGCCTCAACTCAGTCTCAGGATATCACGGTCCCTGGTTCCACGGTCCGGGGTGCCTTCTACTTTGACGAGGGACTACAGCAATTCCGAGATATGGACTATTACGGCAAATTCTGCTACGAGAAAGGCGGCCGAGTAACTTGGTGGGAAGACAAATTTTACGCATCCTATTCTAACCACCTGTTGGGCCATCTTAGATCTAGATCTTAGTAAGTCCTGTTTTCTAAGTAATCAGACGTGCTGAGTCCTTGCTCTGTGGAGAACAGCCCGCGGCGACTAGCTAGCCGAGCTAGGAGATAACGGCCACGAGGAGGTCTCGCCTGGTCCTCATGCTCAAAATGGCCAATCGCCAGAGCTTAGTCTCTGGGAAACTCGACGGAAGCAGTACAAGAACTCTCAATGTACCCATGGCTGGTCTCAAGATGGTTGCTGACGTACATGGTACAGCACAGAGCAAGATACCGAGATGTTTAAGAACATATTCGAGAAGGATTGGGAAGAAATCCCTAGCCGTGCCTTAGAGAGGGCCGAGGATCGTACGCTACTCATCAACGACAAATGTGCAGTCATTGTCTGCGCTTGGAACTCCACAGTATCAAACATGCGAGCGCTGACCTTTGAAGCAAAACCACAATCAAAAGTTGATCGCGTTTCCAGCACCGTAATTCCAACGAAACGGGAAAGGGAGACCTGAAAACTGGTCATACACAAGATGGTCGGTGTACAGACACCTGGGGTATCAACAAAGGCCCTGATTCCTTGGTTTCTGTTCTTGGAACCTGCGCATGTCCGTGGTCTTCTGAGCCCGTCCAAGCAGGAGATGTGAGCAACGACCAGCGCACGCGACGCACAAGGTCGTGATTCAATATGCAGTCGAATATCACTTAATGCTACATTGGAGTGACATCTCTGAGACTCTGCACATTAATCTTCACCACCTATTGACCCTCGAGACATCAATGCAGCGACCGCAAGCACGAGCATCTGTGGATAGCACGGACCCGATTCGCGCCTGTCCTGCATAACACGCACATTATACGTGCCTACCGAATTCTGCAGGTGCAAATCCACCCCGCACTTGCCCAAATGCACGCTAGGGCGGGGAAGGCCAGTCACAAAAATCCATCGCCTAGATCGCCCGGACGTGACAGCGCGCGCGGCCAGCTCCGAATCTTCTCGTTGACTCTCTGCATTGCCCTTTAATAAGCCCGAATTTTCACTTGCACGCCCAGAAACCCTTTCATCGACCCTTCCTCTACACCTACACAGCTCCAGAACAAGATTCTACGCGAAGGACAGCTGCACAGCAAGCATGGTCGAGAAAATCTACGTCACATATAACCAGGTACGTTCTTTATGCGGCCGCCCGCCTGCAATTTTTCTATTCTTCCTGAAACACCGCAACGACTCGAGCGAATTCCCCTGCACTCCATTCCGCCTTCCATCCGCGCCCAACATGTCCTCGGTACCTCTTCGTACCGCTGCAGTACCTCTATCACGCGCCCCGAAAAGGAACAGCGAGCATGCATGAACGTTGGCCGCGAATCCAGCCCGCTGGCCATTATGGGGCCACGCGCGCATAACAATCCGCCCGGCAGACCTGGCTATAAAGACTCCTTTCCCACACGGTCGCAAAACGCTGCACATTTACCCGGTTTTACCCCTGCTGTCCTTGTGGTAGCTCGCAGCGGAGAAATAGGAGGGCATGCATATTGGATGGAAGAAGGCGGGACGATATTGTATTGGATTGTATTGGAATTGGACTGACTCATGGGCGAATTAGGTGCACAAGCTGTGCCAAGACTCGGCGGAACGAATTCTCAATGAATTCCATCCGAATCTCATGATTGCGATTGGAGGGGGTGGTTATGTGCCGGCGCGCATCCTGCGGTATGTTCGCCCCCTTCCTCTTCCCTTTCAAGAAAGAAAGTTTGCCGGGTGGTGCGCCTTCCGAGTCGTATTCTCAAGTCAAGAAGCTCGCATGGGACTTGCCCGGTTTCTATGCCTCGATTCGACGACATGCTAGACATGGGAGGCGACTAACACGGTGAAATATAGATCCTTCCTCAAGAAACCCGGCTCCCCCAACATCCCCATCCAAGCCATCGGCCTTTCCCTGTACGAATCCCTCCCCACAAACCCCACCTCGCCTGTGGAAACCCCCGGCACAAGAGTGACCCGCACACAATGGCTCGATCTCTCGTCTCTCGAAATGGCGAACCTGATCGGCAAGAACGTGCTCATTGTCGACGAGGTCGACGACACGCGGACAACGCTCGAGTACGCGGTCCGCGAGCTCGAGAAGGATGTGCTGGAGGCGCAGAAGAAAAGTGGGCGGGAGGGCGAAAAGACGACGTTCAGCATCTTTGTGCTGCACAATAAGGATAAGACGAAAAAGGGCACGCTGCCGGAAGATATCGTGCAGGGGAGGTATCTAGCGGCGAGGACGGTGGGGGATGTCTGGATTTGCTATCCGTGGGAGGCGACGGACATTGAGGAGCATGATCGGCTGAGTAAGGAGCAGGAGGTGGCGGAGAAGTCGTCATAGTGGCTATATGCTGGGCGAAGAGGGGGTTTATAGAGTAGACGGTAACGAGTTTGCATGACATGGGTCCGCGAGCCCGCACACATAGTAGTAATCTGAACGAAGAATCTGAATGAAAACAATCCGCTGTCATGAATTCGTTGTGCCTGGGTATCAGCCCACAAAGGTGGACTCCACCATATCCCATGAGTAAAGTGCAGTCGCAATGGGACTGCTTAGTAGTCTCGAAAAAACAAAGAGGCAAAGAGCTACCATAGTACTCCGCCTATTCCCGAAATAATCCCAAGAAAGAAAAGACACTTAGGCTCAGAGTGCCAGAGTATAAACCCATCAGCCACATCTTCGCTCGCATAACGTGCTAGATGCAAGCAGCCACGGCGAGAATGCCGAAAGCCACAACAACACCGGGAGCTGCCATCTGTACAGCCGCACCGGTTGGATTTGAAGGCGCCGCAGTAGCACTGCCTGTGTGGGACGTGAAGGGACCCATCGAACCGGTGGTGGCCGAAGCCAGTTGTTCGGCGCTGAGGGCCGCCATCTGCGTCTTCATAGGACGATCCAGCTCAGGTGGCGCGGAGTAGCCGCCGCTTGGGATGCTCGGGATGCTTGCCCAGGACGGCAAGACCGGGGCAGTTCCAATCGGAGCCGTGGGAGCCGTGGGACCCGTTGGACTATGAGCGGAGGTGCTGTTGAGGGAGATGGAGTACGTCCAGATGAGCTTCGAGCTGGTACTGGTGTTGACGGGATCCGTGAATGTGAGCGTATTCGGGACGGATTCCTCGGGAGTACCAGTGGACGATGGGGCGGACGATGGGGTTGGCGTGTTCGCGGTGGTTTCCTCGGGGACGGTGGTGGCCGAAGGTGTGGGCTTGACGACCGTCTTGGTGATGTACTGCGTGGACGCCACGTCGATGGTGGTGTACGTGGTCTCCTCAGCCGGGGTGGTCGGGACCGGGACGCTGGAACCCGGGAGGTTCTCAGTGACGGTCGTTGTCAGGGTGACCGTGACGTGGACTGTCGAAACAGGCTCCGGGCAGAGGTACGCGAGGGTCGTTGCCTGACCGCTTATTGTCGCCTCACCAGTGCAGAGCTTGGGGAGCTCTGAGCAGTCGGCGTGGACAAGTGCTGCGAATATAGTCAGTGTTGACTCGACCTTGAACTGCTTGGGCTGGTACTTACTCAGCATGCCGAGGAGGCAGGGGATGGACATCGCCTTGCGGAACATGATGAACGAATGCTGCGGTCATGTCAGCAGTGAACCCGAGGAGATGGACTGACCTTATTTATTCGCCCACGGCCTTCGCCGGACACCACATCGCCACGGCCTCTTGCGGGTCGCCCCCCAACGGCGCAGTGCTGAACCCACAGTGCTCATCCACACTCCAAATCTCCTTTGTCACGTACAATATGCAAAACAAACGCAAGGGAAGGTCACACCAGTGGCAAGCTGGCAGTGGCAGAACAGAAAGCAAACAGTACATACCTTTAGTGTAGAAGTGCGTGTAATTGATGTCGAAGGAGTGTGATGTTGAGGGAGCGTGTTGGCGCAAGAATGGGGTTTAGAAAGAGTGTGTTGACCAGTCGAAAAGAGTGTGTTGGTGCAGAGGTGGCAGAGGGTCAGTCGAGGGCAACTTAAGGCCTCAACTAGCGCGGGGGCTTGGCGCGACAGGCGCACAGCAACGCGAGATACAGCTCATCAAACGGCGCTGCTGATTCGTCACAGTGAGGTGAGAGTGAGTAATTCTAGGCCAACGGCCCTGGGGCAGCAATTCACCTTAGATTGGCACTAGCTGGCGTGAAATGAACCCGACCGTTCCAGGAAGGCACATTCGCGATGGAAATGAGCTTCGAGGTGATACTTGTTGCTCGTGCGCCCGGTACCTGGGGCGATGTGACCTCGTACAAAGGCAACGCGCCCGTGGCGTCCGCGGAGGCACAAACGACGACTAGTGTGAATAGACCGAATCGTTGGCAAACACCCCGCTCAGTCCCCATACAGCTCCAACAGATGATTGAGCATCCTCCGTTGCAGTTCCAGTACGTCCTTCTTCCTAATCTTCTTGACCGCGCCCTCTTCATCTTGTGGCGCTTCGGCGTCATCCGGCAACAAGAGCTCCGGCTTCACTCCGAAGAACGGCACACCCAACTTTTTGAGCGCCGCAGACTGAACCTCCACCATCTGACAGCAAGCACGGTAGACCTTGCGATCATAATCTGCCAGCTCCTTCTCCTCCTGCTCGGGCGTACGTAGTGGAACTGAGTCGATCTGGATACCGGGAAGAGACAGGGCGGCGCGATGGGTCTTCTCATTCTCTCGTTTGGCTGATTGGTCGTCGATGAGGCGTTGGCGTCCGGCTTCCCAGTCTTTCATGTTCCTCTCTTGGTCTTTTATCAACTTCTGTACAGCTGGAGCGAAGTTCGGGTCCTGCGCAGCTATCTTGCTGACACACCGAAGCCCATGCTTCCACTCCGTGATGCCCGCAGGGTCAATGGTGGGAGCTCCGACACGATGTTGAGAGGTCGGTTGTCGATGAGCCAGGGCTGGTCTCCCGTTCATGCGTGGGTCGACCAGCTGCTCATGACCGCGAGGGAGATTGATATGCGCCGGGTCATATAACGCGGGTTGAGCCTGCGGCTGACTGGCGATGGTTTCTTGTTGGGTAATTCGTGGAGTCGCTGAATTTTGGGGTAGACTGGCCAGAGTTTTGAGGATCTGCTCCAGATCCAGATTCGCCATGCTTCCATCGCCGTTTTCAGCCATTGCGTACTCTAGGTACGAGACCAAGCTAGACAACAAAAAGAATAAGTTAGAAAGCCTCGAGAGGTGAATATAATGGAGTTGCAGTGAAGGGTTCCCGTGAGCCAAGCACCACGCAGCAGTTGTTTGTGAGAAAACAACAAAGGCAAAGCGTCATCACCTTCCTCGGTATTCGGCCATCATCCCATCTCTTAAACTTACTTGCGGGTGTTAAAATTCACGATCCTGAATTTTCTTCAACTTTTCATATATCTGGATGATGAAGGGGATTGTTGGCTGTGACGGAGAGAAAGAAGTTTAGATGAAGTTGGGGGTCATCGGAGGAACGTGTCGCCGGCGCCCGTCGATCCGCATTGGCCGTCTTGACTTTTACAATCGTTCGACTGCCCATTCGACGTCAGCTACGAGCCTTCCATTCCCCTAGGATTCCCTTTTCTTTCTTTCACGATGTCCAAAGCAACGAAGGATTCGACGCGCTTCACAGCTACCGGAGTATGGGCGCACACGAAACCCGGTGGTCGAGCTACGACGCTGCAGTTTGCAGACCCAGCACCGAAAAATGAGACGCCACAGCAGAAAGTCAAGCGATTGAGGGAGGCAGCAAATAGGGCAAAGATGGCGCAGGTTACAAAATGGGATGTTGCATACTTCTATGGGAGGCGATTTGCGGATGCGGCGCATAGGGCCACGGTCTATGGCCTCATATTCGCGACGGGTACGGCACAATCCTCGGAGTCGATTGCTCAGCAATTGATACCTACGCAGCTGAACTGCGTACTGACTTTGGGCTTTTTAGGCTGCATTGGTGTCCTCGCCGTCTTTTCAATAGGAGACATGATTGTCTACAACCGTCGAAAGCGCAACATATACTTCGCGCACCAAGAACAAGAACAAGCCCGGATCCTCTCATTAGCTCGAAGCGCCGTCGCCGAAGGTACTGCTACACCCGCACAAGCTGCGCTCGTAGAAGGAATTGCGGAAGAGGAGGCATTGATGGAGAAGAAGAAGGCCGAGCGGAAACTTGCGTCGAGGATGCTGTGGTGGATACATGGCGATTGGAAGGAGGAGAAGGATCTCAAGGAGCAGAGGAGGCTTGCTGTCGAACAATTTAAGCAGAGTGAGGGGGCAAGCGAAGGAACTGGCGTGCTACAGGCACTAAAAGAGGCCCAGCAGAGCGCACCACAACCCGCACGATTTACCCCACCAGCAACAGGCGGCCCGCTTGACCAAAAGGCAGCCGAGATAACGGAAAAGACAGTAGGGGCGAGCAAAGGGTGGTTCGGGTGGCTAAGTGGCGGATCAAAGAAAGAGTAGGAATTGCGATCGAGGGCAGGACGCTGTCCGGGTGGTCGTGTACCATACTTCATCTCCCAGCTTGTACAACGCTGTATCTTACTATACTGCATCACGGAGTCGAAGGGCACATTTGGTTGTACAAGATATGGGTTGGGTATCTTTGATCTTCGTGTCCATAAATTCATATCCGTACAATTGCCCAAGAACTCCAAAGATGGTAATGGAAACGTGCGCCGTGGTCGCGAGTGATCATTGCTCTGTCTGGCCAGAAACCGGAATGTACGTTCGTCGCTCTCGGGCTCTCTATGTTTCATTAGTGCCCCTTCATAGCGTCCATGTTGTAGGATGGATCTACCTGTGCCCATTGATCTACCCAAGGTCTGATCGCGGCATAGCTCAGCAATCCTACGGTCGCGAGAATGAATATCCACACCACCGCCTGATCCTTTGCGGAGTCCCGTTCTGTAAAGTCTCAGTCCAAACGCTATACCGGAAACAGTCTCTCGTGTCTACTCACGGAAGCAAGTTGTGAAGACGTTCTCCTCCTTCTCTCCCTTGCAGAACCCATAGCTCAGGCAAAACTGGCGGTTGCAGTCATTGCAAGTCTTCTTTGAAGCGCGTTCTTTGAGGTCTGGCGGTGGCTTATTCGCGTTTACGGGGGAATCGAGGGCGACGATGGTGCTATTGCCGAAGCAGGTGCATTTGCAGAATGAGGTTGGAGCTGTCGCGGTCAGTGACTGCCAGTGAAGAGTGGCTTGGGGGCATACATTTAGCGGCGGAGACTGACATGAGCGCGAGTAAAGCAAAGAAGAAAAGCAACCAAGCACTCCGTCGCCTCATGTTGGAAATGTTGAAGCTCCATTCATCGTCAGTCATCGGCTTAACTTCAAAGCGGACCGCCGCTCGGACCAGGCGGCCCAACCTACCGGGCCAAGCTTCTGATCCTCCACCGGCCAACCCGCAGGTTCTGCCAACCATCAATTTGCTGCGCTTATCCGGCAACGCGTCCACACCTCTTAATGTCTATTCATAGCGCCCATCAATGTTGTTGATTTGCGCTTGTTTCACCCCATAGTAAGCTTTGTCGCACACGATTGTCTAGCGAACTCGATGCCCGCGACACCGGCGGCTACCCATAAGCACAGAGCTGGCCCCCGAGCTACCCCACCCGCGACGTCTACAAAAGCTCCGCCAGCTGCAGCTGCAAAGGCCGCCCAGAGCGACGCGCCGACGAACGTCAGGTTACATATCACCCCGTTCAATCCCGCGCTGTTGAAAGCCTACCTCGCGCCTTCAATCCTGCCGCTCGCGAAGAACATCTCGTACCACGCGACCGAGACCTTTCCCGAGAAAGGCTTCGGATACGTCGAGCTGCCTGCAATGGAGGCACAAAAGCTCAAGAAGAAGTTGAACGGAGCTACGCTGAAGGGGTCAAAAGTGCGCATCGAGGACGCGAAGCCGGAGAAGCGGAAAGCTCCAGAGCATGCGGACGATGCCAAGGAGAACGGAGAACCATCGAAGAAGCGAGCGAAGAAGGAGAAGCGGAAAGAGGAGCAGGGCGTTTTGGAAGGGGTAGAATTGCCGGATGAGAGGAAGGTCAAGCGCGGCTGGACGGAGCCACCTGCCAAGGGGAAGAAGGAGAAGAGGGACAAAAAGGACAAGAATAAGAAGTCAAAGAGGAAGGAGTCAAAATACACGACGGAGCCAGAAGTGCTGTTCAAGGCGAAGCTGACACCGGTAGCTGCGACCGAGGCCGCGAGTAAAGCGAAAAGCAAGGACAAGAAGAAGGATAAGAAGTCGAAGCGTGAGAAGGTTGTCCATGAGTTTGAGAACAATACGAAGCAACCAAGCTTCATCAAGGCCGCGAAAGCCTCCACAGAGAAAAAGCCTGCGGTGGAGTACTTGGACGGCAAGGGCTGGGTAGACGAGGATGGTAATGTGGTGGAAGCCGAGACGGGCAAGGCGAGAAACAGAAGGGTTCTCGAATTGGTCGATTCAGCGCCGGTAGAGTCGACAGAAAAACGCCACTCTGCGACGCCTTCCCCCAAGTCGTCCCCAGCGCCCAAAGCCGCGAAAAAGAGTAAAGGGAAGAGCAGAAAGGTCACGCCTCCACCGTCTTCCTCAGAGGACGAGGAATCTTCCGTAGTTTCATCTTCTTCCGACGATGACTCTTCAGATGCAGAGGCCGAGCCAACCGCAAACACTTCGCTGTCATCTCCAGCTGCAGCTCCCAAATCCGTCACGCCCGAGATCGCCGTGATACCTTCCTCACCACCTAATAAAGAAGTCCATCCTCTAGAAGCACTATTCAAGCGTCCCAGGCCGTCAGCTCTATCTACTCCTGGCTCTAACCCAACTTCCACCCCAGCGAAAGGCCTCGCTCCTATCAATACCTCATTCAGCTTCTTTGCTGAGGGCGACTCTATGGATGTGGATGCTGAAGCATCTGGAAACCAGCCAATCACGCCTTACACCCAGCGAGACCTCGAGTGGCGCGGCCTCCGCAGCGCTGCTCCAACTCCCGATACCGCAGCCGTCGGCCGGCGCTTCTCCTTCCCCTGGCGCAATAGCAGTCAAGAAGCGGATGATGACGAGGATGGAGACGAGGACGAGGAAGCCGGGAGACAGCTCTCGCATAATACCAAGGCCAACGCTCATCTACCGGACGTTGCTGAAGAGGAGGAGGGGGAGGAGGACGAAGAACAAGCGGAGGCAGGTGCTGCAGAGGAAGCAGAGGAGCAGAATGATGGGGAAGAGGGAGAGAAGGACGAGAGCGAGTTCACGAAGTGGTTTTGGGAGAATCAAGGCAGCTTGAACAGAGCTTGGAAGAAGAGAAGGCGGGATGCGCTCAAGGCGAAGAGGCTGAGCGATAATAAGAAGGCAGTGGGAGGGAGAAGGGCAACCTAAGCTAGTGCGGGCCAACAACTCTTGGAGCTGATAGGCAACCTGGACGGCACTCGCCCTCGCCGTTACCCTGGGGGCTGGTGTTTGTGAATAATAGTGATGTAGTACCAAGATATGAGTATAAGGCCCGAGAGTAAAGGGCCTAAGAAATAGCACGACAAACCTACGCAAATGCTGTGGTGTTCTCCCAGGGTGGAGCTACACACAACAAACTCTCCAACAAGGATCGTATATTGCGGCAGGAAAACCTAAGTTCAAAAGAAAGTCAATATTTTAAGGCAGCTTTGGTGTAGCCAGGTCTGTTTGCTCGTTTAGGGACGCCCTTTCTACGTTCATGTTCACCCCGTATCTCCATTCTCATCGAGAATTACCACCACGCACAAAAAGAAAACCAGAATCATGTGAGCAAAAAGGCAAAACATACGACAGCTGGGTATTCGCTAGTGGTCACCCACCTAACTACTAATCCGCCGGTTTGCTGCTTATGTAAGGCTGAGCGGACGGGAAGCCCATCATCCAGCAACCTGTGGCCGTATGTGACGATATTAGTCCTAAGCAGTGATATCACTTCATCTTGTTCGAGATAAGACGACAAGGTTGTATGAGGTGAGACGAGAGAGAAAGCGGCCAGAGTCCTGTCACTGCCTAAGTGGGTCTGAGCTTTTCTGTGACCGATGTTTCAATTCTCTTCATTCCTTGCTTTTGAGTGGTACATTCCTGCCGGTCCTGCCGATATGCCAAACTCCCGTGGGTATCAAAACATCTACCAGTACACAAGGCCACCCCATATACCGCGCCGAACGCCCTCGCCATGCAAAGCAATCACGGAACCAGCATCCTATGCGCTCATGTCCATGTCTTCGCCACTGCTCTCGCCGGGGTCCATTACCGCATCACCCTGTTGTGCCTCCTTTGTAGGCTTGACAGGTTTCTTATCCCAATCCGAATCGTAGTCGAAGATGCCATTCGCCTTACAGCCAGAACAGCGCGCATGGTCGCAGCCCGTTGGTTTGGTGAAGTCGTACTCCTCCCAGTCGATGATCTCGGCCTGCTCCTCGTCGGTCATCTTGGCATCGTCCGCTTTCTTAACGCCTGGGGATGCTTTGGCCATGCCGCTTGCGAGTGAGCCGACGGCGTTTTCTTGCTTGAGATCTTGGACGGCATTCCCCTTCTCAGCCGTGCCTTTCATCTTGGCATCCTCATCTTTTACCGCTTCTTTCCCAGTCTTGCCTGAAACGAATCCACTGCCACCGATTTTCTTGAAGCCAGCACCACCTCCGGCGGCGGGTCTAACGCCTCCAATTTTCTTGAAGCCGGGACCGGCGCCGACTTTCTGAGAAGGGCCGTCGAGAAGCACCTTGGGTGGCAAGCCTTTGGATTTGCTGTTCTCGATTTCTTTCGCGGCGATTTCTTTGCGGGTGTCGGCCATGCGCATCCTATGTGTGTGGTCGTAGGAGCCGAGGTGGTTCTCATATTCGAGTTGGCGGGCGTAGCCCTTTTCGCAGAGGTCGCAGACAAAGTTCTTGACGGCATTGGGGAGGGGCTTGTTGCGCTATGAGAGTGTAAGCTCGCGGTACCTTGAAGAGGTTTGGAGGAGTTACTGGTGGCATTTTGGCAGTTGTAGGAGGCTACTCAAGCCAAAGGATACCTCGAAGGGTGACTGGGTATGGGTCAGCGGGAGTTTCCACACCGGCCGCCGCGACAGCGACGCAAATACGTTGAAGCGCTTCGCAAGTATTGTTGTGGAATGGAGATGCAGGAACGTGAGGCTAAACGCGGGTCAACTGCAGCTGCCAAAACGGGACGCACGGTCCCCTTTGCGCTCGCGAATCAACGTCATCCGGCCGGTTTCCTCGTCACTGAAGGTCAGCATTTCTCCGTCTTCACAACCGCCAGAAATGGGTTCGAAAGACATTGACCTTCCTCCCATCGCAGACGAAGAAAGTGGGGTAATGGGGCTTACAGAAGTGGAACCCTCTCCTGTTGACGAAACCCCCGCCGAATTCAAGGAAGCCTACTTTCCCGAGCAACAGGCCCAAAGGACGTCGACGTTGGGTCTAGGGAATCATGGCCCAGCTTATTACCGTATGTTTTATATGCAAAGGACTTGCAATACTTACAGAGACAGCTAACATCATGCAGTCACGCGAGTTCAAAAATACTCCTCCTACGCCTTCACCGTCTTCGCATCCTTCCACGTCGCAAATACCGCGATAATACCACTCCTCACGAGATCCGTCCCCGAAAGCAACCGCTTCCTCCTCCTCACTAGACCGTACTACCAGTCCGCCCTGACCGAGCCGCTCCTTGTCGGCCTCCCTCTCATCGCCCACGTGTCCTCCGGAATAGCGCTGCGGTTCTACCGAAGAAACCAAGCACTAAAGCGATACGGCGCAGAGACCCATCGGGATAGGAAGTCAATACCATGGCCATCTCTGAGCGGCATAAGCGCACTGGGATATGCGCTTTTACCATTGGCCGGCTTCCACCTGTGGACGACGCGGATACTACCGCTCTATATGCACGGCGATAACTCGCTCATCAGCCTGTCGTACATCAGCCACGGCTTTGCCAAACATCCATTTGTATCGTTCGCCGGGTTTGCGGCGATGATGGGCGTCGGGGCATGGCACTTCACATGGGGCTGGGCGAAGTGGCTTGGCTTATCGCCGGAACAAGTCAAATACTCGGAGTCGCAGAAGCAGCTAAGTAGAAAGAGGAGGTGGTATAGCATCAATGCTATCTCAGCGCTTCTTGCAGGAGTGTGGATAGCAGGAGGGCTGGGGATAGTTGGAAGAGGTGGCCAAACAGGAGGTTGGGTCGGGAGAGAGTTTGATGAGTTGTATAGCACGCTGCCGCTCATCGGTAGGTGGGGCTAGTTACGATACCCTAGTAGTCTATGTATATCCTTCCCTCGTATGGTTGCAAAACGTCGGGAGTTGCTTTTGTGTATGAGCTGACAATCAGTGACATACCCTCTGTTGGTGGGAGAGGCTGGGTCGAGGTAGTGAAGTTGAGAGCTACCAGTGCAGTCCTCTCCTGGAAGCGTTTTCGATACAGAAAGGTACTGGTGTTCTCTGCATCAAACAGCTCAAATGTCCCATACACAAAGACATCTTTGTGCTCTTTCCGGATCTGCAACATGTGCTTCCAGAACGAAAGGACGCTGTTGGCATCTTTCGACTGGGACTCGGCGTTGATCTCCTTGTACATATCATGTACCCGCATCCACGGCTTTCCAGATGAGAATCCACTGTTGGCACTCGAATCCCACTGAAAGGGCAATCGTGCATGGTCTCTCGCCATCAGCTGCAGACCATGCTGGATCCGCTCCTTCCTCGTTGGATCTATTCCCTCCTCTGTCATTCGCACGGCCTCCCTCCAATAATTCTTCGACTCCACGTCCTCATACTCTTCCATACTCCATTCTTTCGGCGCGTTCGTCATCCCGATCTCTTGGCCCTGGTATAAGAATAATGTCCCAGTCTGCGCCGCAAAACACACCGACAGCATCTTCGCGCTCTTCTCTCGCCACTCTGGTGCGTCGTTACAGAACCTCGACACACTCCGTCCATTGTCATGGTTTTCGCAGAAGACCGTTGTCCAGCCGTCCGTGCCTTCAATGAAGCATTGCCACTTCTCGACGATGGCTTTCAGCTCCGGTAAGTGCCAGTCGGTGAAGTCATATTTGCTGTCGCTTCCAGGGGGCCCTTGCCCGAGGTGCGTAATGTCGAACTGGAAGACCATATCCAGCTCCTTCTGGCGAGCGCTCACGTACCGAAGGACGCCTTCTGGCTCCGGTGTCAAAGAGAGCTCACCAACCGTCACGACTGGCTGGCCGTCAAAAGTGGTGTACTGAGAGAGAACCGAGTCATTCATCTCTCGCACGTACTCGTGGATCCGCGGACCATTACACCAAAATTGCGCGGCGGGCTGAACCTCACTGGTCGGATCCGTGATCGGGGCATCTGGAAAGTCGACCCGCTTTGAATACTTATTCACCGTATCCACTCGAAACCCATCGATGCCTTTGTCTAGCCAGAAGCGCATCGCCGAATCGTATATTGCACGGCGACAGTTCTCATTCTCCCAATTCAGATCCGGTTGCGACTTGTCGTAAAGATGGAGATAGTACTCTTCCGTATGCTCGTCCCACGTCCAGGTCCCGCCAGCGAAGTAGCTGCGCCAATTGGTCGGCGGCATTCGATTACCATTCACATCGTACCTTGCCGGCCTCCAGAAGTACCAGTCCCGCTTCGGATTGTCTTTCGAGCTTCTACTCTCCTTGAACCAGGCGTGCTGGTCGCTGGTATGGTTCACTACGAGATCGAGGATAAGCCTCATACCGTTCGAGTGACAGGCTTGTATGAGGCTTTCGACGTCCTGAACGGTGCCGTAAGGTGGGTATACGTCTTCGTAGTTGGAGATATCGTAGCCCATGTCGACTTGGGGAGAGTCGAACATGGGTGACAGCCATACGGCATCGACTCCTAGGGAAGCGATGTACGGGATTTTCTCGAGGATTCCGGGAATATCGCCCCAGCCGTCGCCATTGCTGTCTTTGAAGGAGGCTGGGTAAATTTGGTAGAAGGTGGCTTCTTTCCACCATGCTCGCTTGTGGAGATGAGGGTCCGCGTGTGGAGACATTGGCTCTGAAGTGTAAAGAGAAACTGAATGTGCCGAAAGAGATGGGGGGGAAGACTACACTGCTCGTCACTGTGTATCTGGGAAGGAGCGCCGAGTCCAGTACATACGTCCACTATGGTGAGAGGTCAGGAGATCCATCGTTCCTAAGTACTCGCTGCTGTCCCAAACTCCGTCGAAGACTATGCATTCCAAAAATGCAGCGTCTCCATCTTTCATGCCCATTAGAGAACGCCATGTCAGGATCGACATTGTTGATCGACTGTCGCATCTCCGCTGATGCCAGCCCCGCAATTCGCGCCCCTCCGGCTTGGCCGCCGACTTGGCTCCGCTGCTTGCAAAAGAACCGCGCTACAGTTCTACTTCCTTGTCCCTACCGAAGCCAGCAACGGCTACCGGTGACCATACTCGTGGAAGAAATCAGCCATGGCGTTCTTTAGCGCCTTTCGAGCGCCCTACGACACGGCTTTCGCTCATGTTGCTGCCGTGGGGTGCGTCAGTGGAGAGCTCGCTAACCCACAAGCCTGAGCGACGAGGCAAGCCGGGATTGGGAAGTGATCATCCCTGCCCTGCTTTGGTGTATATAATATGAACAGAACATCTTGCTCGAGCTGCAGCTTCGTCTCAGCATTTCATCGATTACCCGATGTCCAATCTTCGAATCATGGCGGAGAATGACAAACCTCGAGGCACCCATCTCGTCGCCCCTAACCAGGAAGCTCAACATGCCGCCACCGACGAGAAACAGATGACCTTAATGCAAGCCATTCGGCTCTACCCCAAAGCCGTCGGCTGGTCTATTATCCTATCGAGTGCGTTGATCATGGAAGGATACGACCTCGCGCTTTTGGGAAGTTTGTATGGCAGTCCCCAATTCAATATGAAGTTTGGAAAGCAGAACCCTGCTACCGGGAAGTGGAGTGTGCCTGCGAATTGGCAAAGCGCATTGTAAGTAGAGCTCGCCCATGGACAGAAGATGGCGGTACTAACTCGAACAGGTCCAATGGCGCTCGGGCAGGTGAAGTTCTCGGTCTCATCATCAACGGCTTCGTCAGTGAACGATTCGGATATCGGAAGACCATGATCGGTGCCCTTGCTTCAATGACCGCGTTCATATTCGTCCTCTTCTTCGCTCCGAACGTTCAGACCCTCGTCGTTGGAGAGGTACTGTGCGGGATCCCTTGGGGCATGTTCCAGACTCTTACGACTCAGTATGCGTCGGAAGTCAGTCCTGTGCAGCTCAGGCCGATCCTGACGACCTTTGTCAACATGTGAGCCCCCAGTGTATACACGTCGAACGTCCTTGCTGAGTATATCAGGTGCTGGGTAATGGGCCAGTTCATAGCCGCAGGCGTAAACCGAGGCTGCGTCACGCGCAGCGATCAATGGGCCTACCGAATTCCCTTCGCCGTGCAGTGGATCTGGCCGGTCCCCATCATCATCGGCGTCGCACTCGCTCCTGAGAGTCCGTGGTGGTACGTTCGAAGAGGTGATAGGGAGGGTGCTCGAGCTGCGCTTCTTCGCCTCACCTCTCCTGAGAAAGATCCGAACTTCAACCCGGACGACACCATTGCGATGATTGAGCATACTAACGAGTTGGAGAAGCATTTAGCCGAGGGTACAAGGTGGCTGGATTTATTCAAGGGTGCGGATCTGAGGAGGACGGAGATTGTGTGCATTACATGGATTGCGCAGACGATCTGTGGGACGAATATCATGGGTTATTTGTAAGTACCCTCCAGTGCGCCCAAGCCCATCAATCAGCAAAAGTTAACGAAGGCTCTCAGTGCGTATTTCATGCAAAAGGCCGGCCTACCCACCGTCCAATCATTCAACATGTCCATGATCTCCCTTGCCCTCGGCCTAGTCGGCACCATGGGTTCCTGGTTCCTCATGCAAAAACTCGGTCGCCGCACGATCCACTTTTCAGGTGCCTGCACCCTCTTCCTCATCCTCATAACCGTCGGCGGTCTCTCCTTCCGCGGCACTCAAGCCTCTGACTGGGCTATCGGAGGGATACTCATCTTTTTCGTCTTCGTGTACGACTTTACGATTGGCCCGGTGACGTACTCTATCGTCTCCGAAATCTCGAGCACGCGGTTGAAGGCGAAGACGATTGTGTTGGCGAGAGCACTATATAATGTGAGCAACATTGTGGTGAATGTGCTCACCAACTATCAGCTTGGAGAGGCGAATTGGAACTGGGGCGCTAAGACGGCATTCTTTTGGGCCGGGACCTGTGGGTGTGTGGTTGTGTGGGTGTTCTTTAGGCTGCCGGAGCCGAAGGGGAGGACGTATGGGGAATTAGATCTGCTTTTTGCGCAGCGGGTTAGTGCGAGAAAGTTTGCTAGTACTCATGTGAATCCTTACGGGCATGACCTTGGGACAGGCGAAAATGAGAAGGAGACGCAGAAGGCAGAATGGCAGGAGTAGCTGATGTGTGGTCGTGGGTGGATACAGAGCCATTTAGTCTCATTTATGGAGTCATTCTGCACATTCTGATGGCTTCTTTTACCATAATTTCTGAATGTGATGGAAGGTATTATCCGCGATGGTCTTGAGGCCTGAGTACGTATCACGTGTTGGCGATGTTTTCCCCGCTCGCGACCCGAACCTGCTCAAAGACTCCTCCACAACACTCAATATGTGAGCTCCAATATGATACTCGCCACCTTTGAGAAGACTTCCGAATGCCACCAGTCTTCGTAAGGAAGCCCGTTTCGCGAGCTTGCGATGCCTGCCGCCGACGCAAGATCAAATGCAGTGGAGTCCAGCCGTGCCCTAGCTGCACGTCATCGGTAAGTGTCCCTTCAGTATTGCGCACGGTGCTTTATGGTCTTTGTCACTAACTGGTACCTCCTCAAAGCAATTGCCGTGCACCTTCGATGTCCCACAGAAACATGGCGGTAACCGAGGTTCAAGAGCGACAGTACTCAACTATCTACGGGCGACCCAACAGCTGGCGGACACAAGCCAATCGAGAACTGAAGAGCATCAGTCGCCACCGCAAGTAAATGGCCTATCCTCTACTGTTTCCACTCCTGCCGTAGGCTTAGACTTGATGCTAGTCAACGCCTGTGTGGAAGCGTACCTGGATCGCATCCACCCAGTGGTGCCATTGCTGAGTCCTGAGATCCTGAAAGTGGAGAGTGCTAGCGCACAGTCGTCCTTGACTTCACACCAATTCATAGCCTCCTTCTGCGTATACGTAGCTACTTTTGGCGAGGTACTACGCGAAGGTCTTGATCCTCGTCCAGATGGCTCAGAAACAGCACTCAAGCAGCAGCTGTTGGATGCCGCTGTCAGTATTCACAATCCGACAAGGCTTTCTCAGCCATCCCGGAACTCAGTCTACATATCGTTCTTTCTGTACGGCTCCTATGCGGGTCTGGGCAATTACAGACAGGGGTGGTTCTACTTGCGAGAAGCGACCACATTGTACATGATGCTGAAGGCGAACGATGACTGGCCGGATATTGAGTCTCACAAACACCTGTTTTGGGTCCTTCTGATATCTGAAAGGCATGCATAGGTTCCCCTGATAATTGTTTACCACCACTAATTTTCGATCAGAGCTCACGCGATAAGACGCAACCGGCCCATCACCCTCCAAGTCTTGCCATCAACGCCACGGCTCGAGGGTTCAGATGATGCGGGCTTGAAGTATCTTGCTTCTCTTTTCATCCCCTTCGATGACATATTTTTCACTGTATGGAATGGCTCGAAGAGAGAATGCAGCAAAGAATGGCTGCTGGCTCTAGAGCGCGAAGTCCGCACGGCACTGCCTGCGGTGCTCGATCTATCCAGCGAGCAAACCGCGAATCTGCGCGTTTCTCAACTGTGGCTGCAGATCAAACTCTGGGAGTTATTCCCTCGTTTCGGCTTTCTCTCTAGCGAATCAGTCTACAAATGTCTAACATTCAAATATCCGGTCAGTGTAGCGAAGGACTTGACGATCCTGGCCATGAAACTGCCAGTCTGGAGTTTGCAGACTCACGGCGTCGGCATGGTGCGTACAGTATACACCACACCAAAGTTATATACTTATCATCGCAGACCGAGAAAATTTTCGACGTAGCGTGTGCCCTCACAGATGTACTTCCATTCGTCTCGATCCAGACGTCACACGTCGAGCTGGGTCCCACTGACTACCTTACACAAACGACTTTGCTACTGGCTAAGCTGCCAGGTGGTGCTTCAAAGTTCGTTCCGCTACTTCTCGTTAAGTTGAACGAGCTCCTCCCTCAGCTCGTGAGGCCACTGTGTGAGGCGATTCAGCTGCCTATCGCCACCTTAAGCGACCCGATGAGCCCGGACACGCGGTTCCTCTACGAGGAAGAGGTTGGTCAGGCCCTGTTCGCAGATCTTCGGAGAGACCGGTAGCAAGAGGCAGAACACCCCTCAGTCCCTTCAGCGTGATCACAGCCCAGAGGCCTCGTCCGAATTCGAAGCGAGCCTCACCTCACTGTTAAACTGATCAACATAATGGCCCAGCATTTCCAGGACCGCTATCTCCTCGCAGCTCTATAGCCACTCTACCAAGCCGACATCATCTTAAAAGAGCGGCGGCTCTACCTCTTTGCAGCTCTGCAATACTGCAAAAGCAATTCCGCGCTCCCTCTTCTCGAGCATGCGGCCGGAAGAGCGAATGGAAATGTCATAGAAGTGTTCCCGGCCGGCGACTGTGCGAATCGGGCCGTGAGGGTGTATCTACCATATGCGCTGCGACTACTCCAGAACAAGCAGGATTGCGACGCCAAGGAAAAGTCCAAATTGTGTCTGTGTTGGACGACATCTGTAGATGGACGGCAGAATTACGGCTTGCTGTGATGGTGTAGCGAGCCCCAAAATTGTTCTAAGATCTCCGAATGGAAGCTAGAAACCGGGGATCAGTAAGGGTCTAAGGCGGGAACTAGAACCGCGGAAGCTAAAGCAGGTACGGCCAACGCTGGCCGAGAGCGGCGACTGTTTCTAGCTCGGTGTTTGATACGGTTTGCAGTTGCCCAACTGAAAATGATTTGCATCAGGTGTTGGTGAATCATTTTCCCGACCAAAAGTTCCTCTTGTCAGATGACCCGGCTCTGAAGTGATAGGCACAAACCGCATAACACCCATCGAATTATCAAAATATCCATCACCCTCCTTTACAGAACCTCTCTGGAAGATTTTCAGCATGCGTTACTGTGCTTCATGAGCCTTACTTCAGAGCCCTGCGAGCCGCCCACCACTCCCACATACCAAACTGCGAACTCCTCTTCCGCCATCCCGGTTATGGCAACTCGAACGACGTGCTGCTTAAACCCTTTCCACTAGATATAGGACAAGGCTTTGCAGGTCGTGGCTCATATGCACAGTACGCCTTGCATGTCTGCGGTATTGTCGCGGAAAACCGCTGGGACGGATGGCTGTCGGAGGTGAAGGATCTCGATGCTTCCGCACAAATCGATCCCATCACCACCATGCAAGCCACGAGCTATTATTTTCGTTCACCTCTGCTAATCAGCGGTGATGTAGGAGTAAATTAGTACTTTAATTGCCAGAGACTCTAAGGGAATAAGGGTGTTAGGAAACTGCCTAAACACTACTAGCACGTACCCAATCATGAGATAGCCCAGTAGCCCAAAAATATGCGTCATGCGGTTCTGAGAGTATTTTATCCTCCCACAGACGGCGCGCGACGTGCTTTCTCAGACTCAACGATTTCCAGGACCAGTGCGATATTTCACCGTCGTTCCTATGGGACTGGCGCCGACATGATGACCATTTCCTTCCATTTGCGCAAAATGTCCCATCTCTATGATTTGTAAAGACAGCATGGGAAAACACATCCTTCATTTGCACCAGGTAAGCGCCATTCCAGTCAAATGGGGATCGTGACGGAGTCCATTCATCTGGCAACCCACAGTAATCGCAAACCGGAAGGTCTTCTCCATTTCGAAAAGGCTGCTACCTCTCAACTGTCCATGTCGGTATCTGTGATTTCAGGATACGCTGATACTCTCGTTCCAGAAATTTAGAACCAAGGGTAGTGCCTTTGATACGATCATCCTCTAGAAGTATTTCTTGTGGTCTGCAGCCTGCGGCACTTAGTGCATTGCACCAAAGCACCCATGCACACGGGGAAAGCGCCAAGTCGGATGGAGTGTTACCGTTTTCGTCCACCGCATTCGGGTTGCAGCCGGACAAAAGAAGTCTCCTCAAAAGGTCCTCGATAGGCTGGAAGAGTTCTCTCTGTGTATGAGCCTTGTTACAGGCTGAAGTTGTACGGAGTATGTAGTGCAAAATCCCTGCATCTCCATTGTCCACTGCCAACGAATTTGCTCCAAACTGAAGCAGCATGTTCGCAAGCTCAACGAAGTGGCTTCTCTTCATGCCTTCGACCGATGCCAGTAATGCTGTTCTACCAAACCCGTCGGTGTCTTCTAGATCACTGCCGCTGGCGAGGAGATGACGTACACGGAGAAACAGGAATGTTTCTGCAGCTATATCCGGGAAGACGTTCATTGCTTGTTGAACGGTAGCAGTGAATAACTCGCCAATCGGGTTTCCTAGGTTATTCAAATGATCACGAGTTATTCCAGAATCGACTCCGCAGTACCGGATAAATAGACGGAGAGAGAAATCGGTAACGGATGGGGAAAGATAAGTCGACGGTTCAGCTGAAAATTGTTCCGAAAAGCCGTATATCTGCTCGACGAAACAGCACAGGATAGATTTCCGCTCTCTGTTTACATGTTTATTTTGCATCCGGCATGCGTTTGAGATCTTACCTGTCACAGTCCATAGGATTTGTGCCCTCTTAAAGCAACGTTTCACAAATTCCGTATCGACGTTCCCGAAGCGCATTCTGCTTGAATCAGCGCCAAATAAGCAGGAGCGCTAAGTTGGTCACTCACCAAGAGCAAGGCATCGCCATCCTCATCTCTGTCATTCGGATTGATTTGACGTGTTGTCAAGAGGTGGCGAATTGCTTGCAAACTGCCCTGTCGTACGTATGTGTTCCAGGGCTTCTGATCCTTCTCGGACAACTTGGAAAGTCGGAAGAGATCGAGCCAATGTTTGCGTTCTCTTGTCTCTCAGGCATGTCGCAAAGATTCCTTTGAGATTTAACTGCAAGTGACAAGCTGGTACATAGAGAAGGCGTACACCAAGCATCCGTCCGCTTTGCTAATGAGCAGTGAAAATCATTCGGACATTTCCAACTGGAAGGTTCACATCAATTTCGTTGTTTTCGACAGCAGCCTTCCGCTTTCTCGATATTGATATGAACTTCCGGCCGATGGCAAGCTGCAAGCTAGTGACAGGTTCATCGATCGAAGCCTGACTTTGCGCTCCAAAAACGTCGGGGCGTATTGTGGAAGATCTCATTCTTCTCTTTCTCTTTCGAATTTGAGCGGCCGCGGCGGACTGAACGTCAGCCCAAATGTCATTGAACTGATCTTGAAGCCACTGTACATTTGAAAACCCAGCCGTCTTTACCGTATTGGAAATCGAACAGGCTTTGCCTAGATCTTCGAGAAACCGGAATATTTGCGAAGCAGAAAGGGAGGCGTCCACAGCAGAGCCGAGGATTACAGTAACACACGCGGAACATAGCCTCTCAAAGGAAATCACATTTAAGAAGCTAGAAGTAATAGCTAAAGATACTATTATTATTCTTTAAACTCTCTAAGAGCGTATAGCTAAATTAGAAATTAATCTAAAAATATAGATTACGTTTTATGCTAATATTCTCTTAATAATAAGTAGCTTCTAGCCTAGTTCTCTTAAAAAGGTTTACTATAGAGATATTTTACTCTCTTTAATATAAGATTTAGTAGATACTAAGAGGCTAAAGTATATATTAACTATTATAATTCTTAGAATAAGCTTAAGAATTCGCTTTATATTAAGAGTAAATAGTAAATTAAAATATTACTACTTAAGATTAAGACTTACTTAATTTAGTCTAGTTATAAGTTTTCTACTTTCTTTATACTATTTTTACTTATATACCTTAGTCGTCTTATTATTACGCGCGCTATATAAGATAATATATTAAAGGCTAGTTATATAAATATAGATAAGTTCTTAAATATGCTAGCGCTCGGTGATGTCGACTATATTGAGTTGCTAAACACGAATAAGTTCCTCTCGCTAGGTTTCACCATTGCTTTTTGGGGAAAGAAATCGGCTGATGCTCTAATCTATGTCCACCGGTGCAATCTACGTATTCGCTAGAAAAAAAGAAACACCACAAAGGTATACGGCCGCTAATATATCTGAAGCAGTGCTACTTGATGTCCTCCAGGTCTTATCCAATCCTGAACTTGGCCTTCCATGATTCCATCAACATAAGCTTCTCCTACTAGCCTATACTTATCGGGACCTGCGTTGCGAAGAATAAACGGAACCTTGCCACCACAGAGAACAAACACAGAATCACCTTTCTCCAGTGTCTGCGAGCCTATCCCGATATAGCCTCCTTTCGTTTGGAAAAGTTTTCGACCCTTGAGCGCGTGCCATGCTTCCTCGGAGAATATTGATGATTCCTCATTTCGGTCCTCGGCCACTGTAGTAATTGCAGGCGAGAGGAGATGTGGATATGGAGGCTTGTCGTCCCAGAGTAAACGCCAGAATGAGGAAAAGTTTTGCTTTGCAGATTCCGTTCCACAGTTTGCTGTAAAGGTTCTCATGAGTGTATCGAGAATGTCATGTTTGTAGGTTACGTAAGCCCTGTCTTCAACCTTGGCCCAAACTTGCTTGATGCGTAACCCAGGCTTTGAGTCGAGGTCCGCTTTCGTCCATTTTGGTGAGCACCAGTCGATAAGGTCACAATGAACTCCACGAACTTGTATCTTCTTATCGTAAATTTCAAAGGCCGGGCCGTCCTCATCATCGCTGGGACTCAGTCCTTCGGAGGCGCTATATTGATGCCCCTCAGTCTGAGGGAGAAGATGCGTCAAAGGTTCCGAATGCCACTGCGGAACCCAAGAAGGAAGCGGTGTTGATAGATCCCGGTAGTTCACATATGACAGGAAGTCGAGCGATTCTGATTTCGTCAAGATCCCCACGGCTGTTTCGAGGTAGATATCCTGAAGATCCACGTTGTAATCCACCCTAACAACTCCTCTACTTCCATTTTCGTCTTCGATACGGGCACCCACATGATGCAAAGTTGCAAAAATTCTGTCCCGTGGCTCGCTGGTCTGCCTTGTGCGCATGCGCGCGAGAACTGAAAGGAACGAATCTTCCTGAAAGAAAGACAAGTATAGACAGCTAATCTTCTTCGGGTTGAAGTTGAACTTTCGGAGCTGTCGAGACGTTGCACTTGTTGCTAGCAGCTCGAAGGCTCGATGGAGAATATCCCATTCGATGCGCGCTGCACCGCAAATGAAGGTAGCTGACATTGCCAAGCCTATTTCCTGAGTCGTCCAGACGCGATGAAACCAAGGAAGACTGTACAACCCCTTCAAGAGTGTGATATGTACCTTCTTGTCGTTCCAGTCGCTGAAGAAACGTTCCTGGTATGCGTCATCAAAGACTAGTCTTTCCGCAATCCCAAAGGCCTGTTCAGCCTTCCTTTGAGGGTCAGGTCCGAGATGAACGATCACTTTCGATGCATCTCTGTAGATTGACGCCATGTGCATGACCTGCTCCGCGCGCTCAATCGGATCCTTTTGGTTGATGCAAACTGCGTCTGCCCAGATAGAAATGCTCTCATTACTTTGACGGATCTCTTTCAAAGCATTTTGCAGACTCTTCGTGATTTTCAAGGGCGCCTCGTTCACATGAATTGTAGCATCTCTTCGCTTTGGATCACCCCAGACATAGGATAATGCCAGGTATCTTCCTGCATCGGCCGACTTTGTAGGATATAGAATACAGGAGAGAGGGTCCTCTGGTTTTCCGGCCTCCAATATCATGCATCTGATAGTGTCGGCATCTTCTAGCGGTTGGTACTCAAAAGAGTTCATTTCCATGGAGTTAGGATTTGGCATATAAGCAGCTCTCGGCGATCCCGTTCCACAAATTCATTAGCCGTACGACAGGCCGTTGGAGGGGGTTGATTCCCCTTTCGCGTTTGTGCTGAGACTGAGCGATGGTTCACGATCAGATACGAGGTAGCGGGGTATCGAATGGTGGCTGGCTGCTGGCTCGCCTCGGTGACCGGTTCCGACTGGGGTGCGAGCTTATCCTTCTTGCTCAATTCTACTAGAAAAAGTCATTCATATCATGAAATTTGGTTGCAAGGCTTTGAATACGTACATGGCAGTTAGAGAAGGTGAGGTTTGGGCGACAGACGGATGGTTGATAGAGGTGGCTTAGCTGAAGGCAGCAGCCTTAGCCGAAACATAGCTACACGTGACTAGGAAAGTATAGCTAAGTGTTAAGTTCCCCAAATAGGCCCCTTTATTTATGCTTAGGAGTTACTCAGCTACTATATAGAGGGAGGCCTAATTCCTATTATATGTGTATAGAAAGATTAATACGTTTATATTAAAAAGCTATATATATTCTACTGCTATTTTTAGTAGCATATACTACCTTTTTTATAGAGTATTAGTAGTAGTAGTAAGTCTATATAGTATAGTAGACATCTACCTAAAACTATTAGAGATTATCTTTAGTAGCTTACTCTCTATAGAATTTAAGCTTATAATAGCCTGCCTTACTTCTCTCTATACTCTCTATTAAGTCTTTAAAGGTAACTTCTTCGTAGTCCGCTCCCTAAGCATGTGAAAGAATCGCATACGGCAGAATATTCCCGCCGATATGTTCAACCAGGCTGAACTCGACATTATCTTCAAGCCGTAAAAGGCGCATGAGGGTGGCTACCAGAGTGCTTTCGCCAAGTGGGTTATTGGAAGACGTCGGGAAACCGTGCGCGGGGCATGTAAAGAACTGGAATTATGCCAGGATAGAAGACATTCGAGGGACGACCAAAAATAGGACAGAGTTCGGAGAGAATGGCGGGCAGGCAGCAGCGACAAGGCTCGGCTGGAGGGATGGAACCCTACGTGGATGAGCAAACAAGCAATACCTCTAATGATTGATATGGCTCACCGAGACTAGAGTGGCGTCCCTTGGCGTTGTCGATTGTGTGGCACTATTGTTGAGTCCACGGAGGCTGCTGAAGTGCCCCCAACTGTTAAACCGCGATGTCTTCGCGGCACCACTGTGGAACTTCGTCCTGCCGTGCTATATATTGCCATGTCTTCGTCGTGGATAACACTGCCGTCAAGCTCCATAGAGCCGCCGACCGACGAAAAGCGCTTGGTGCAATGCTTCGGACGGAAGCCGTAAATCATCCGCAGACGGATGAAGTATTCATTCTCGTTCGGATGCAACCAACGGACACGACCTTCGCTTGACCTTAGACTAGATGTCTAGGGACCACGGACATTGATTGTACATTCTATTACAATAGACTACGCGAAAAACCGATTCACGCTATGCCACCACCCCAATGCAAATCTTCTAGACTATTACACAACATCTCATTACATAGGCATGCCATCCATGCCAGGAAGCTCCTTCATCCAGCCATCGACGTCCTCGTGCACGCGACCCGGGACCTTGCACGCGTTACCGGCATCAGGCTGTTGCGTCTTCAAGCTACCGCAGTTGGCGCCCATGCACTGCTTCCCATCGTCCATGGCCTTCTGGAGCGAGTCTCCCTTCCAGCCGAAGACGTAGTCACCGTGTTGTCCGTAACCGGTATTATCTCCAGTCGAGAGGTAGAAAGGCTGCGAGCCGTCGGTGGGCCAGTCAGCCTGGTTGTTGAATTGCGTGGTATCCCAGACGATCTCCAGCATGATCTGCGGGATCTTGACGGGATGTGTCGATGGGCATTCGCCGCCGGTGGAAGTACCCGTGAAAAGAGCCGGACCGTTCTTCGGGTACGCAACATGCGACTTGTGATCTGGGGAGTCGAGGTTCTTGCCATCCCAGCATGTCGGGTACAAGATATTCGAGCGAATACCGCCGGGGCATGCCTTCGTAGGGAAATGCTCCGTGTCTAGTGTAGCATCCTGGCAAGGAGCGGCGTTGTCACCTCCGAAGTTCTTGGCCGTGTAGCACCTGAAGCAAGTCTGTGACTTCATATTCTTAGACTCGCGGTTGGCGGCGTCACCGACCAGCATGCGGAAACCGGGCTTGAAGGCTGTGACCTGGTTGACACCTGGCGACACATAGTAGACGACAAAACCACCCTTGGTCTTGCCAGTGTACTTGTCATTGAAGAGGTCGCGGTTGGGAATTTGCGGGACGCGCTTGTAGGTTCCATTCCGAGCTTTGAAGTATAGGTTTGCGGTCCAGTAATTGGAAAACTGTGGTTTGAGTCAGCAAGAGTCCCTGCAGCTGACAGGAAAGGTCCAGGGGGAGGGCTCCCGCAGGGGCATGGCTTACATCCTCCGAGTACCCGCATGTCGTGCAGGTCGACAAGGCGCTAATATCCGTGCTCGCCATGGAGATGTTGAACGCATTCCCACCAACCACCTGATGCATGTGCGGGCTGGGCATGACACCCGGGTTCACCAACGGATCCACACGATCAATGACGACCTGCGCACATCCGAACCGCAACATAGTAGACTTGCCTACACCCCCGAACTGAGGCAGCGCCTGGGCAACTGCCGCGAGCGAAGCGAAAGCGGCGTACTTCATGGCGATTAACTCCCAATCAATGAACGTACGGAGAAGTGACGAAGATACAACGGCAGCGAAGGTCTAGGAGGGATTCCTCCGAGCGACGGTGCGCTTGTCTTTTAAAGCTTCTCCGCCAACATCCGCCTTTCTCCACATTGTTTGTGTGAGCACACAGATGAACGGGTACTGACAGGTACGGATTCGGAGGTTGGCAAGAAAGGTTGTGGGACTGCCGTTCGGCAATTTGGTGGGTGGTCATATCGCGGTTATGAGGTTGTATACACACCCCTGTCGGACAATATCCAGGGGGGCTTCTCCACAATGTCGATTCCCCGATTCCTTGTGGGAAAGGTTGTGCTTACGTTTCAACTGGTTGGAAGGTGGGGATACGATTGGCTGAGCGCCGTGTGGGATCGCATTTGAGAAGCCAAGCTTGGGGTTAAAATCTGGGATATCTGGGCGGTCATGTACCCTAGAGGTACCAAGACCAACCGTTCGCCGCCACGCGGTGTCGGCGGTGGAGGTTATATCGACTTTGGAGGTACCTCTATACAGTTTCTGTAAATCGCGCTGTTCATGTGGGGAACGAGGTTGTCTCGAAACGTCCCCTTACCTAACGAATTTGGTGATGATCGTCGATATAAATGACCTCTCGACCACATCAGGCGGCAAACTGAGAGCCAAGCAGGTTCCGCTGGTAGCCGCATGGTTGGAATGAAGCCAGGACCACCCACGTCTTCTCATATCGCCATGCATATCTCCGACCGTTTCCCCACACGAAAAGACTGCCGCATGCGGAACCCGATGCTGAAAGAACAGCGGGAGAACGTTCTTCAAACCCAGCCATCGGCATCCTGCTGCTTGTTGTCGCACAGGCACAACATCTAACCCAGCTGGAAACCGAGTCTGGGGTTGAAATACACGTGTGGGAAGGGATGAGGAGGACCCGCAGCCGGGTTAGACGTCGGACGCGTAGGGGTGGGGCTTGTAAGTGTTATGGTGGCCACGCACGGATTCCGTTTGGTAGGCTCTATCCCTGCGCATTCTAGCCTTGATTTCTTTTGTCAGCTTTGGGTTTTTGGTGTCGGATAAGCGGAGTGCTGCTTCACGTGGGTTGTGGTTGTGGGGCCACTTACCTGGCCTAGAGTGGACTCAGCTGTAGTAACCAGTCTCCAGTCTGGCAGCTGTCAACTCTCATGACTGTTGCGAGACCGAACGTGGAGCCGTCGTAATGCATTGCCATTCTATCCAACGCCATGATATAACCTCTAGGAATATGCTGAGAATACCAACATGCAAAGCCAGGGGGTAACCTTATATAACTCTTATACCCAATGCAATGACCGTAATACGGATCCAACTCCGAAAAGCAAATGCAGAAAGCACGATCACCACCTATGCGGACCAAAAGTCTCACCATCGGGAACCGTCTTGTACGAGCAAGCTCGCCAGTCGCACCCCTAAGCAGTTGTCAGTATACCTCCCTCTGCATTTACGCCACACAGTAGACCATAAACAACAAAAGCGACTCACCTTCTTATAAACCTCCGTCCCCCACCACTTGAACCCATCCATCCACCCCGGATACAACACCGCAAAAAAGATAACCACCACACCAACCGCAAGCCCCGAGTCCAGCGCCGCACTCAACGTCATATTATACTTATACCACCACGCCCGGCGCCTCTTCTTAATCTCATAGTTGAACACATAGCACACAATGGCCCACACCGAGAAATTGAGCCCCGTAGCTGGCGGTATCCAAGACAAGCTGCCGAACACAACGGGGAAGCTGACGAGACGGAGGCGTGAGCGGCGGTTCCCGCGAGCGTAGAGCCAGAGCCCGATGGGGGCGAGGGCGCCGACGAGGAAAGCCCAGATGAGCGGGCGGTAGAGTGCTCCCGGACCGAAGAAGCGCGCAGGTCCTACTACGCCCCAGAGAATGCTGCCGTTGAAGTGCACCCGTGCTATGGGGCAGGTGAAGCCGTTGATGGCCTCGGGGGTGCATATACCAGGGATAAAAGCCAACATCCAGTTCAGCACGCCAATCTGGGTGAGACTGGAGATAATGGTTGCAGTGAGCTGGAGCTTGAACAAGATCTTGGGCGGCACCTTCATGTAGTGGCCGAGTTTGAGATCCGACGAGAACTTGAGACCTTGCGTCGAGGTGATGTAGCCGTATGTTGTGAAGACCATGTTTGCGACTGGACGGCCGGGGAATGCCCCGCCGCAGATGAGTTGGCAGATGAGGTAGAGACTGCTCTGCTGGTTGGTGATGGCCATGACGATGCCGATGGGGATAAAGAGCGTGGCGGAGATGCTGAGCGCGAGCAGGAGGCCGTACCAGGGGAGGTGGATGGGATAGAATTCCACTACGAAGATGCCGATGGCTGCCATGCTGATGCCGGTCATGAGGTACCAAAGGATCGGTGCATCGTCGTAGCGCTGCATCAGGCGGTTGTGCTCGTCTTCTGCGGTAAGCAGGCTTTCGAGTTCTGGTGAGCCGTTGCTGGCCGGTGTGTGCCCATGTTCTGGTGAAGAGCCTGGAAGAGCTTCGTAGTTGGTGATGGGACGACCTCTTATCTCGGCCCACGATTTACGCCATTGCTTTAGGATATCTTTTCCGTGCCAGAGGGCTGTGTGGGACAGTAGAGCGGTAAGAGCGGCGAACTGCAGCGCATAGCTCAGGACATATGTTATAGGCAGGAAGACTCGACTGTAGTTCTCGTAGGCTTCCTTGTCGAAGACAAAGTTGTTGGTCAAGATCTTGCTCACATCGTAGGGCTTTCCCGTATTGTCAAAGACGGCGGCAGATAATATGGGCATGTAGGATGAGTACATCACGTTTGCGTAGTCTATGCATCGTGAGCCGCAATCTTATGTAAATTGGGAGATACATACACATCAGGGGTGCCATGATCCACATAACGACAACGAGCCCACCCAGGATATTCAAAGCGGCCCAAAAGGGTGTTACTAAAGGTGATCCGATGTAGGCGATCTGAGCCCAATCGAAGGTCAACGGAAATAAGCCGAGACCGGAGGCTATACCGAACTGCATCTATTAGCCGGTGTAACAGAGACAATCAGAGAGGTCTTACGAGATTTGCTACGACGACATTCTGTGGCGCAAACCAAGTGACGATGCTGAAGTAGCTCAATGCAGGGACAAGAAGACCAGGCAAGAAATAGAATGCGACTGATCCGCCAAAGACACGCACAAAGAACTTGGATGGCGAGATGGTCCAACCGTCAGCAGGCTTGTTTTCCTGAGTATGCAGTGCTTTGAACATCGCCGTCGAAACCAGGGTACTGGGCCACACCATGCCGCTTGGCCTGACAAGAAACTGTCGGGTCATGCCAGCTAGGGCATAACCGAGGATCTGCGTAGATAAAGTGAGTAAGATCTGATACACAATGCCCAGATCCTGGTGGTAGAATTTCGTTTGCTCGACGATTACCTAGTCTGTCGTTAGCGAGGTCATTTCGAGCGGCAGGCATGCTCACGTCTGTAGCGAATGCGAATCCGAACGACACATTGCTGCTGATGTAGACGCAACAGTGTTCCTTCTGATTCCACCTTCCCTGCGCCAGCCACAGCCGCAAACGTGTCTTTACAGGCAGTTTGGGGTACATTCGTCGATGGCTATGCCTAGAGCTTGGACGGCTGCCATTGGCGTGTACTGCACTCTCATGGAGAATGCCGTTGACAAAGGTTTCTTCGGGATCGTCTGTTCGCTTCAAAGCTTGATCCCAGAGCAGCCCAAGAGGATGAACGAGTAAAAGAGCAATAACAGGAGTAATGCTAACGCTAGGGTATCTCAAAGAGAAGAAGAGGTTGGTGGAAGAGCCAAGAATGGCAAACAAAATCGAAAGCGTCCACATGCGAGGTGTATTGATAGATAAGGTGAGGTCGTCGGTCGTTGGAACAGAAGGGTGTGCTGGAGGGTCGCCGGAGGAGTTCCGTCTATTCTTACCATCATGAAGATCTTCGTTGTCTGTCGTGTCATCATCAGGTTCGCCCTGGCTGCTCGTGGACGAGGATTGGAGGCTCTCAAAGATGCGTCTCCCGCCTGCGCTGACCATGGAAGGTTCAAGCCCGGTTGCGGTGAATCTTGACTCCAAACCCGACTCAACCTGTCCTTCGAGTGCTTTGTCGAGTGGCAGTGCGTCCCTTTCATGCCGTGTGCTGCGGCGTCTCGTGCGAGCGACCGTACGCTCACTCTGAGATGGGCCAGCAAGATCGCTACTTGCACTTGGAACGTTGGGCTCGCTGTTCCTAAGCTTGCTCTTCCCTTTCTTTTTCTTGTTCCGTTGCAGAGTGCGGGTCACATGATGGTCGTCTGATTCGTCTGGACTCGAACTCAAGGATAACACCGGGAGACCGCCGTACGACCCGGTGCCCAAGGCTGGCGACGAACGCAACAGCAGCGGTGCTCTCGACATCTCTTTCTTGGCTGTACTGTGCGAGGATTCGGTGAGATGGGCGGTCCCGATGCAGTCGTCATGAGAGCGCGCTTCGACTGGGGCTATGCTGCTTGCTTTTTGCTCGAGAACATGAAGCTCGTAGGAGCCTGGAGGACGCAAAGAATCCAGCGATCCTGTGTCGCCAACACGTGCGCCAGACGAGGAAGCAGCAGCCGCACCAGGTGCCACCTCGCCACGGGCTTCAGACCCATAAGTAAGAGCTGGCGGCATGGGCGCGTACAAGTATAACACGAATAGGGACTAGTAACCAAGTTTTGCTGGCCGAATGACTTATCTTAAGATCAGATAACAGCTAGATCCGCGGAGCGCCAAGTCGCTCACGCCAGCGATGCGTAAAATCGCACCCCGCGCTTCCGACAGCGCGTCCAGGCTCACTGCAGGCCAGGCCGCAGAACTTGCATTTCCGCGCACTCAGACCATGTTTTCGCGATTATGGCCCTCTATAAGTAGCTTGCTGATGAGACGTTTTTGAGGCGAGGGTGCAGACACGTCCTGTAACAGAAGGCTATGAACCCGAAAACAGCTTCTAACTTCAATATGTCATACATATGTTACATGACGCGGGGCGCATTATCGTACATCCACGTGCCCTGGCAACTCCACGCGGTCTTCATGAGGGCCGGAACCGGCGGTGAGACCCTCCACCATGCTGATAGCGCCCTCGATGTCGTCCTTGTTGTACAGAAACAAGCCCTGCAAGGCTGCTGTGCTCACTGCGTTGACTAGACCCAGCTGTTTGGCCTTGGCTATAAACCTCCGCTTTCCGTCGCCATCAGAATCAAATTCGGCATAGAATCGATCCCATAACTGATCGATCTGGTACTCTGTCGCATTGCCAAGGCACACGGTCATGTCGACGCGACCAGGTCGGATGAGCGCCTCGTCAAGCCTCTCGACGTGGTTCGTCGTCAAAAATACGATGCGCTCTTCGCCGCTTGCGACTCCGTCGAGCGCGTTCAACAGTCCGGAGAAGGTAACATTGGCGCCCGAGTATCCTTCACTATCCTTCTTCTTGCGATTGGCAAACGCCACATCAACGTCTTCTAGCAGCACAATCGTCCGTGGTGGTACTTTCGTCAGTAGATGACTCAACCGGTCGTCGTGCAGACCCCGCTGGCTGACGTTGAGGATGGCAATGTTGAAGTCCAGGTGGCCTGCCAACGCCTGTATGAAGGAGCTTTTGCCCGTGCCTGGAGGGCCATAAAGTAGATAGCCTCGTCTGTAGGGTATGCCACGGTCTAGATACCACGTCCGTGCAGCGATAAATGCCTGTACGTCTTGTAGTATTCTCTCTTTCACGCCCCGCTCTAGGATGACGGAACCTAGGGGTCTTTTCCGCTTCGCATCCCCAAACGGCTGCCAGTCCACCCCGTTGGCATTGTATATTACGGTCTTGCCCTCCTGCATCTGTTGGTGCATCTGATGAGCCTCGGCGAAAATCTGTTCGAAGACGTTGCGATGCGAATACAGTGTGGTCAAGGTGACGGTTTCGAAGGGGGTTCCTGACGCCATATCGAAGGATTTTTCGCGTTTCCGATCGACGAGGATGAAGGAAGCGCCATAGCGCAGAATGTGCTTACCATGGCCGGGGACGAAGGAGAAGTGGGCGGTATGCGAGGGCCCGCTCTTTGGCTGGAAGGTACTGACTTGCAAGTGGTGCAAGCGAGGATTGATGCGACTGATTATAGACGAGAGAATGCCAGCTGGGGGCGACGTTTGGCTGGCTGAGTGCTGTGCGCGGTGGAAGTTGGTCATCCACCAAAGAATCCACGGATAGGCAACGTCGTGGCGGGTGATCTCGAGGTCTACGAGCATGCGACGGCGTAGCAGAAAGGCCCCATGGAGGAGTCCCTTCTGTCCTATGCGCGCGGCGGTGGCCAGCGCTGCAAGACCGAAGCCCTATTCATAGTGAGCGGTTGTCGACTGCGGCGTGGAACTTCGTACGGCGGTAAAGAATGGGTTCCCGGTCAATTGCGACCAAACCGAGGTGTCTGCACCCTCGCCGCCATATCTGGAGATCTGCTGCGGAGGCGACAGCAACGGCGGCGGCGTCGGTGGAATTGGCGCATTGGAGTCCATGAACAGAGACGCAATGACGCAGCCAAAAGTTTCACAAAGCCCTCCCTGGCCCTAGGCCACGCTATGCCTTAACAAGAGCGCCAGGCGACCAGGGAAAGTCCGGATGGATGCACGAGCGAGCCTCTGAAAGAGCAAACCACGGAACATGAGTACGCTCAGGATGCTGGCCGATCACCCCTCCTCTGTGTATTCTCGTCCCCAACTTTCCCTTTTCCGCGAGAGCCCGATGTTCAAGTGTGGTACGGATTCCGTCGCATCCGTACCTGGGCGGCACGACTGGGCAGAACGAGAGACGTAGCTCCACCGACAACGGGAGTCGCTGGCGACGAGGTGCTTGATTTGGCCCCCGGGGGTATTTTTGCACCCTCTGCCGCTACTGCGATGAGCTGCAGAAAGACAGCGGCTGCAGCTGGAGCTCGGTAGCGCTCCACTACCCCGGGAAGGCGCGATGCGATGGAGCTTGGGCCACCACTCACAGCACCGATAAAACACTTCGACGGGCAGCCAAACGCAGCCTCCCCAGTCCGCCCTTCCTGCGCTCCCCTCACCTATTCCTCGCCCGGGCCTTGTCTGCCTCGTGAGCGACTCCTGTTGTACCGCTAATCATGGCGACGGTGACAATAGGCCAGACCTATTTTGAAGCTCTTCTGCACCGGTGAGTAGCTGGCCTAAAAGCTTGATATCGTTTCCTTGGTTGCTGATTGGATTGACAGCGCCGACTTCGTGAGTGCTCGCATACCCGGACATGCTGTCTGTATACAAATCCATCAGCGCTCACGTACGTCAGCATACTTCTGGTCATGAATTCGATATACGCACCCCTCTGTCCAATGGGGTGCTCATTTCCAAGGAAGAGCATGAGTCTTTGGTCAGTCCACCCCAATAGCCTTACAGCCTCTTCCCCCTCCCATCATTGATTTTCCACACCTGTGATATATCACACATCCTTCATTCTTTCGGCCATATGTTCAACGTTGACTGACCATTCAACGCAGGTCCAAGGTGCCCGAAACTACAGTACGTAAACCCAGCCCGATCGTATACGCGTAGCACACGCGTAGCACACGCGACTGCAAGGTGCAATTCTAAAAAGAGCAGATCTTCTAAGGAACGCCCTCATCCGTGGAGGCCTGGCTCCCGAGACCCTCGAAACGCTGCTGGCTGGAGAGAGCGAAGCTACCAACGACGAGACTACAACGAACAACGCCAGCGCCTATACAGGGACCAACACTTTCGTCAAACCGCAATCAGTGCCCGTGACTATGACTGTCGCGCAGGCTGACGATTCGTCACACAACTCAGAACATACAGCGGTTGGTAGTGGGTTTACGGGCCGGCCACGACCATACAATAGAGGTCACAGCTATGGAGAAGTCGATTCCTCGTTGGATATCGCCGACAAGGATGACGATTTCGCACAATCTCAACGGGTTCCAGTTCACGATCAGCGCACTGTTCTCATCACCAACCTCTCTGATCGCACTACACACAAGGATTTGATTAGCGTTGTCCGTGGTGGCAGGCTCTTGGACGTCTTCCTTCGCAACGATCGAACTGCCACCATATCCTTCGTCGAAGGGGCTGCCGACTTTCTTGCCTACGCAAAGAAGAAGGATATCTACCTGCACACAAAGAGGGTTAGTCCCGTGCCTTCCTCTCCCAGCCTTGACTCACAGTTCTTAGCTCGAATTCCGTTGGGCTGACCGACAATTTCATGTACCTCTCCACGTATCGAACAAAATCGCCGGCGGGGCCACTCGGAATGTAGTGGTACGAGGAGCTCTCGGAAAGCTCACGCCGGAGCGGATTCGAGATCATCTGGATCATATACACAACCTCGTCGTCATCGATATCAACCTTCGACAAAGTGATGCGTTCATCTCGCTCAACTCAATTCACAATGCGTTGTTTGCGCGAACTTGTATGATGTCCCGTAGCGCGTACAAGGGTCTTCGTATCGAGTACTACCCTGATGAATGTGCGGCGCCTCTACCTAAACCAGCTTTCAAGGTGCAACCACAGGCATCGACCGAGCAGCTGAAGCCTAAGCCTATCACCAATCGATATGAGCTCCTCGATATGGGTACCGACTCAGAAACCGATTCCGACGATGGCTCCTTTATGCACCGAGGTATCGAAGTCAGTAACCAATGGGCGGATGCTGCCGTGGCATAGACCACTCGTCCCTGGCATCGTGCGAGAGAGGATGCTTCCTAAAGATTCATGTCGGCGTTGTATATTGGGATTTCCTGGAATCGCACGTGCGCTGTATCGCGGCTGGCAGCATTACCGCTCCGGACCGACCTCTACCCCCACCTCTTTCGGTCCTTTCCAAGCGGATTTCGATGAGATGAGCCGTCGATCTAGGTGGCGTTTGGGGTCTAGCTGTGTATCTTCACAAGGCTGGATATCATGCACCCTATGAACCAAGGCGTTCCGGACATACATATTACCGGAGCACCCATTATGTCGACATGACCTGGCCGATGTTCTCATCTATACTTTCCTTTGCCCTTCTCACTATATCATAGTAGATTTTAGATACCCCATCCTAGCCACTCTCGGTACAGTTGAATGCACTTCTTTACGGCCAGCATCTTGGTACAAACATTACACACTTCACCCCTGTCCATGTTCACTCCGTGCCTCGCTTCACACCCGCCCCCATTGGCGCCAGCGTAGCACAAGGCCTGTCGGGTCCGATTCGCCAATGCTGCCGGCGGGCTTAAGCCCTAGCTAATCTCCGTGTGCAGGACATATCACGAGGAGCCTCCCCTCACCCTCGCCTTCACATCTCATGGTCATTGCACACACACCAAAGACGATATACAGCGTGCACAACCCACCGTGGCTACCACCCCATCATGACATACTCCCTCATCCTCCTCGTCCCCCGCAAGCCCTCCCTCACGCTCCTCGAATTCAAAACACACTGGGAGACCGTCCACGTCCCGCTCCTCAAATCGCTCGTCGGCTACGATTTCCCGCTTTCTCACACGCGCCACTATCTCGAGCGCGATGAGTCTGACCAGCCGGCTATGCTAATGGGAAATCCTCAAGAAATCGACTACGATGGTGTTGCGGTGCTTACGTTTGCGAATAAGAATCACTTTGAGAGGTTCATGGGAAAGTTGGGGGAAGAAGAGAAGGGGAGGCTGTATAAGGACGATTGGGAGAAGTTTGCGGTGACGGAGAGGGTTAGGGGGATGAAGGTGGTGGGGACGAAGGCCACAGGGAGGGATGGGGGGATGGTGGGGTGGCGATTCGTAGGGAGTGTGTAGTGTGTAGGGCTTTGAGAGGAAGGTTCTCTTTGAGATGGATCTCGTAAAAAACCTTTTTTTTTTTTTTTGGGCGGTTGCTCATCCAACATGAGCCCTATTTCCGTTCCTTCTCTTCTTTCAATTTCCTTCTCTCGGATTTGATTACAATGGCGCGCATGTGGATGGCCTTGAATCCCCCAAGCACGGACTTCTCGAATACGACAGAAGGCTAGCGTGATACCAAGACATGCACCTTTCGTGCATCAACATGCTATGTCTCATGCATATAATGTGTATCCGAGAAACATTCTGCGCAACCGACCTTTCGTGGTCGGAATTGACCAATCGCGGCGATCAAGGAGCAGCTAGCGCGCCTTTTAAGTCCGCACATCGTGCCTTAAGCCCGAAACTTGCATCGTCCCAATTCATCGCCGCATTGGCATCACGCTATCACATTCCCATTCCGTGCGTAATTCATCTGACTCCATTGTTATCCAGAAATGGCACCCATAGTAAAAGTCGCAGTGATACAGCTCTACCCCAAGGTATGTCTTGCCCCCACTCCGCTCTTACCCCCTCCGTTTTCCATACCCACCCTGACCTCGGTCAATCCATCACTAACATCCCAAGCCCCTACAAGCGGCCCACAATTTCAACAAAGCAGCCTCCTACATCCGCTCCGCCGCACAACAAGGCGCCGAGCTCGCCGTGCTGCCCGAGTACCATCTCACCAATTGGTATCCGCAAGACCCCGGGTTCGTCGAGGCATGCAAAGAGTGGAAGATTTACCTGCAGAAATATCAAGAGCTAGCCAAGGAGGTAGGCATTTGCATAGTTCCCGGCACAATCGTCGAGTGGCACGAAGCTGGCGAAGGCGACGAGGAAAAGCTGGATGGGGAAAAAGGAGTGTTGAGGAATGTGTGTTATTTTATCGATGAGAAGGGGGAGATTGACGGGAAGTATGTTAAGAAGAATCTGTGGTACGTTGGGTCTAGCTCCCCCGATTGCATACTCCCGGAGTGCAGCCATGGTCTGAATCCACACAGGCACCCAGAGCGTCCCCACCTCACTAGCTCCGGCCGCGACGAGCATCTGGTTTTCGATACGCCCCTGGGCAAAGTGGGACTGCTGATATGCTGGGATCTTGCCTTCCCAGAAGCTTTCCGCGAGCTCATTTCACAGGGGGCGAAAATCATCATCATCCCGACGTTCTGGACGTTGAATGATTGCAGTGAGGAGGGGCTGAAGAGGAATCCGACGGCTGAGGCGCTGTTTTTGGATAGTATGTTGACGGCTAGGGCGTTTGAGAATACTTGCGGTGAGTCTCCCCTCGTCACTTGGATGTTTCAAGCTGATGTGATATGAACAGCCATCGTTTTCGCGAACGCAGGCGGACCGTCCGGTCGCGGCTATTGCGGCTTGTCTCAGGTGGTGGTGCCGTTTGTGGGTCCATTGACGAGGCTGGGCGGTTGTGCCGAGGGTATGAGCGTTGTGGATGTCGATATGCAGATCTTGGAGGAGGCCGAGGCGAACTACAAGGTGAGAGAAGATATGGGGAGGGATGATTGGCATTATGACTACCGGCACAGTAAGGTCAAGGAGAAGCTCTGAAAAAAAGCAAGGAAGTAAGTGACAAGATTGTTTGATCGGACTGCGCGGGCTTCTGTCATGGAGAATATCAAGATGTATATTGTGTACTAAACTCATGAACCTTATCGCAACCATGCAATAATAGTCCGACACTGTATCCATCTTTATGGGCATCCAGAGCATAACGTGTGGGGTCAATCTGAACTCACAAGAAACCCTAGAGCCTCAATGACTTTGAATGCGATATGGCAGAGAATGGTCACTTCCGTCAAAACTGGATCATTGATTCATAATGGGGTCGTGTCAAATGCACGCTATATACAGAAGATTGATGAAGCAGCAACAAATACAATGCGGTACTCATCATGATTCGGCCAGTATACTCTCTTCAAACCTCCTCGCAATCTCAAGCATCTCGGCATCTAACCTGGACCCACTAAGGAACGTCACACTAAACGGTAGTACACCCTCATCTCCCTCCTTGCCGCTGAGCTCCTTTGTCGGATACGTACCCGCAGGCACAGCAGCGCCACAGAGGTCCAACACATTACCGCAATGTGTAAACTCGCCGAGGTGACTGTTCTTCTTGATAGGATCAGCCAGAACTTGCTCGATAGTCCAGTGTGTAGGTGCGGTCGGTACGACCAGAACATCAATACCCGTCGCCGAGTAGGCAAAGACCTGCTCTGCTTGCCTGGTGTATAGGGCTTTCGCCTGTAGGTCGCGGTACGCCTGCACGGCTGTACTTTGCCGTGCGACGACGGCATCCATGAGCTTCACGATGACGGGGTGCATGGCGCTCCTGTTCTTCTCGAGAAAGTCGTCGGGCAGTGACGCTAGCCTTTCAGACACGAAGGTGCCGTCGTACAGCAATTGTCCCGCTTTCTGAAAGGGTGACCAGTCAATGGGTGTTAGCACCCCGCCTAGCTTTTGCAGTTTGGCTACAGTCTCGTTGAACTTTCGACGTACGGGGATTGAGCAGATGGAGAGTGCTTCCGGTGGTGGGATGCCGAACTTGAAAGCCTTGGCCTGTGGTCCGATGCTGTTGACGTGGCGCTCGAAGGCTATCGCAGGTTTTGAGTAGGGATCCAGGACATCTTCATCCTCGAGTATCTGCCATAGGGTGCGAGCGTCGGCTACGGTCCGGGTAGTGAGTGCTATGCAGTCCAACGACAAGCAGGCGGGTACCACGCCGCGGAAAGATAGGGTGCCACGTGTAGGTTTGTACCCTACGACACCGTTGAAGCCTGGCGGCACGCGGCCCGAGCCAGCGGTATCCGTTGCCAGGGAGAAGGAGCAAAGACCCGCACCTACGGAGACGGCGTTGCCGCTGCTCGAGCCACCACTGATGTAGTCCTTGTTGAAGACAGAATGTGGGATGCCATAGGGGCTTCGGCATCCTGTAAGTCCGGTGGCGAGTTGATCAAGGTTCGTCTTGCCAATAAAGAGAGCGCCTTCTGCGATGACTTGGTCGTAGACGACAGCAGAAGTGGACGGTATGTGTGCCATTGGCGGACAGGCGGTCGTAGTGGGAAGGCCAGCGATGTCATAGCTGTCCTTGACTGAGAAGGGTATGCCGAACAGGGGCGGCAGAGCATTACGGTCTGGGTACTTGACGGCGAGTGCTTTGGCAGCAGTGAGGACATCGTCTCTGGATTGGAGGTGTATCCACACGGCGGGATCAACCTTTTGGTAGGCTTCGATTTTGTCGTATACGGCTTCCGCTAGGGTGACTGGAGACAGACCATTCTTGTAAGCTCTCTGAAGGGCTGGAATGGTAAGATCGCCATCAAAAGCTGGCGGCGTCTGCGGAGGTGTTGAGCCGGCAGTGCTTGGGGGCAAAGCGAGAGGCTTGAGTGCATCCAAGAGGGGTTGGAGATTGGCGATGAACCCAAAGAGGCCTTGTGACCAGTAGATCATATCTAAGGTACTCTTCTTGAAGCACGCATCGTTATAGCCGGAGGTTGCTTCTTCGATGCCACCTATTCCAAATCAGCAGGGCAGGTGGACGTGCTCCAAGAACACTTACAGCATTCGAAGCCCCTATCGTTGGCTTCCCGGATGGAAGTGGCAAAGCAGCACTCAGTGGTGACTCCCGACACAATCAGGTGGGTGATGGCTCTGGCCTTGAGCTTGTGCAAGATAGTCGTGTTCCAGAACGTCCCCTTGCCGGGCTTGTCGATCACCACTTCACCGGGAAGCGGGTGAAGTTCATCGACAATGTCATGTCCGTATTCTCCACGGACTAGAAGCCGGCCCATCTCACCCTTCTCACCAATTACAAGCTTATGCTGGGTGTTGTTCGGGGCTGCGGACTGCCTGACCAACTTCGACGAAGGACAATCTGACATGTCTGGCTTGTGCCCTTCGCGTGTGTGGACGATGGTCATGCCCACACTCCTGCATGCTTCAAGAAGCTTCTTTGTAGGAGCAATGGAGGCCTGGACAGCTTCGAGGTTCCCTCCTTGTATCTCGCCGAAGCCAGTCGCAAGGAGGAAATCTCTCTGCATGTCTATCACCACCAGGGCTGTGTGCTTGAGAGGGAAAGAGAATGCATAAGGCTTGGCGTCAAAAGAGAGCATCTTGGAAGAGATATTGGCTGCAGCCATAGTACCGTATATCGAAAAGCAGCAAAGATATCAAGAAATAGAACTCTGAGAAGGCTCTGGTGGTTGAGGAAAGAACGGCGGGGAAGCGCTTGAATCATGCACATGTAAATTTTGAAGAGTATGCGATTGTCCAGAAACGCAAAGACAAAAGAAATAATGCTCACCACGACCTCGATGCATCTATCTGATATCTTCCTGATAGCAAGGCTCTGCCGCAGGGCTCATGCAGCGGGCCTTCGGCCGGCACAAAGTTCGGCGAGGTCGCGCCGCCCCACTTTATCTGGGGAAGACATGACGCTAGCCTCATTTCGCTCTAGCGTGTATCTCGTTTCGCTCGGGCCAGCCAACCTCGTCCCGACATCCTCATGCGCACCAAGCCTCACCCCCAACGACAAGGATGTGGTCGCTCCAGAAGCCGGTCCATCTGACATCGTGTCTACACGGATCTGTGCATGTCAAGCGAGCGAGTACCGGCGCTATGGCTCGCCGAAGGCACGTATCGGTGCGCACCTTTGGGGGCATCGATATCTGAGCATCCGAATCTGCAGTTGGCAATGGGGCACGCTTTTTGGGTCCAGGTCGGAAGTATATGTATGTGCAAGGAACCCAGGTAATGGAGTTTGTGTTGTTCAGCAGTTGATTGCCCTTCAAATCTACTATATTTGGGGTATCTTGGCCAGTGCCGTCAAAGTCATCAAGTCATGTCTGTCCTCAAGTCTAACCTCAAGGCGAGGCTTGCTCCTCACCTCCACCTCAGGGTTCCCTTTGAGAGTGGCAAGTATGGATCTCGTTGGTCTAACAAAGGTATGTCCTCTCCGATTTCTCTGGCACTGGTCACTCACGGATGTTAGATCTGGACCCCATCCCACCTGAGGAGCGAACATGGGGAGGGATTGACTACTGGGCATATTGGTGCTCCGATATGCTCGCACCTCCTCTCGCCGCTACGGTCTCCAGTGTCATGTCTCTTGGATTCACTGCTCGTGAGACCATCCCGATCGTTTTCTTCGGGTTCTTGATCTGCAGTGTCGTCATCACGTTGACTGGAAAGATGGGTGCCACATATGCCGTTCCTTTCCCAGTCATCATTCGGAGCATCTTCGGCATGTATGGATCTTTCCCGGCCATCTGCATCCGAGGTACGTTCCACAATCATTGACTCGGGACCAGCGCTGATCCTTCCAGCTTTCGTCGCTCTGATGTGGACCGCCATCTTGACAGTCCAGGCTGGCAACTTTCTGCAACGTTGCCTTGAAGCCATCTGGCCAAGCTTCATCACCTTCCCCAACCACCTCCCCGACAGCGCTGGGGTCACATCTGCCGAATTGCTCTGCATCTTCCTCTACTGGTTCATGCAGACCGCTCTCGCTCTCATGCCGATCTCAAAGCTTCGCATCCTCTTCTGGGTCAAGGGCGTGGTCGTCCCGCCAACCTTCTTCGCCTTGTTTCTCTGGGCTGTCATCGTCACCAAGGGTGGCGGTGAGCTTGTGACGGGCAAATACAAGATCACGTCAACCTACATGAACACGGCCTACTCGGCGCTCACCGGCCTGAATGTCATCATTGGTCTTTTCAGTTCGCTGGCAGTCAACATGCCTGACTTCGGTATGGGGAATAATGTGTCTAAGACGAAGGCTTCATACTGACTGCGCTGCAGGTCGTTTCTCGAAGAATCGTTTAGCAGGCGGCCATCAGTTCCTGGCTCTGCCGATCATCGGAACCCTCGGAGCTCTCACACCTATCTTTGTTACCTCCGCTCACTCTTACCTCTGGGGCGAGTTCCAATGGTACGTCATCCGGACCGTATACACTAGACTCTAACTGATCCGCTCGCAGGTATATGCCAGCAGTGATTGCCAATTTCGACTCTCGCGCTGCGAAGTTCTTCGTTTCCGCCTCCTTCATTCTGGCCACCATCGGCAACCAGGTCGCTGCGGGTACCTATCCCTTCTCAAATGACATCACCGGAATGGCACCCAAGTACATCAACATCTTCCGCGCGACCATCTTCATTTCCATCTTCTGCATCGCTTCGACTCCCTGGAACATCATCAAGAATGCAGCCGGCCTTCTGGCCTTCCTCTCGGGCTACTCTTGTCTCATGGGGCCGCTTGCTGGCACCATGGTGTGCGATTACTACCTCATCAAGAAGCGGAAACTCAACCTCCATGAGCTGTACAAGAGCAATGGCATCTACTGGTACAATGGCGGCTGGAACTGGCGCGCGTATGCTTCCTTTATCACCGGATTCGCCCCTCTCCTTCCTGGTTTCGCTAAGAGCATCGAGCATACCCTCAACGTTGGAGGTGCTTGGAAGATCTACACCTTCGCTTGGATCTTTGGTTTCTTCCTGTCGATGCTGACCCACTACGTCATCTGCACTTATGTCTCGCCACCGACCGAATCCATCATCGAAGAAGCCGTCTACCCGGCGCAGAAGGGTGAGGGTGATATCAGCCCGCCGGTTCTTGAGGGTGAAGATGCTGAGAGCAAGACGACTTATATTGCGAAGGAGAAGGAGACTTCCGACATTGTTTGAGGCTGTAGCATCCCAGGGATTGCCAGATGGCGTCTATTCGTGCGACACCTACATCTACACATTCGCTCAGAGCTTTGAGGTGGTGCTGGTAGCTTCAGCGTTGCTATTAGTGTGTGGCTGAATAATATCGCTTAGCTTAGTGTGTGATTCGCCGGAACTCATATTCTTATCTGCACTTTCGCACCACAAACTCGTCTTTTGAGCACCTGCCTTGGGGCCCGGACCTTCGCCCGCCAGGCCCTGCCGGCGGCTCTTCTGCCGTATCTGCTGCATATCTCACAAACCCACATCGTCACAGCGTGGAGCAGAGTTCCAACACCACGGGCTTGGATCATGGTTTAAAGATCCATGGAGCTTCTCGTGTCCTGCGAACAGGTACCGCTTTAGTGTCTGAAGCATCTCTTTCCCATCTTTTGTCATCATCAGCGTTCTTACGAATCCAATCCGCGGCGCATCCTGCAATCGTACCCAAGGTGATGAGCGATCTCGCCCCATACCACATTAGGCCATGCTATCCGTGAGCGACACTTGCGCAGATCCCACCACAGCGGTAAGTGGCTGTCGTTCTACAGTTCACCGGGGCCGCTATTCCTACGGCTCGTTGATCAACCCCCTCAATGCTTGGCGAATGGACCACTTCAGCTCCGAGCTATGTGGCTCTCTACAATGTACAGCCTTTGGCAATGAACATGAGCCAACGGTGCGTTTGGAAGCGAGCCGCGTATTGGACCGTCTTGTCAATGCGATTGGCTTTGAATGCTTCGCTATGGACGCTTCGACATCCGGTTGAGATGAAGGGACTAACCAGGCCGTACTTTCGAGCTCAAGTTCGCAATGGTGGGCTAGGCGCTTTGTACGATAGTCCCACTGAGTACTAACTCGCCAGCTACTGTAGCCTACCTGTCGTATTTTGTAGCCTCTTTTCTGTGGAAATATAGCTGACTACCGACTAGACTTGAACAATGAACTTCAGCCCGACGCAAGCGTTCACACCAAGCGACTTCTTTCCACCACAGGCGGAGAATACTGGCGGCGTCACAAAGACTAGATCCCGCCGTCCATGCGACCCCTGTCGGCGTCGGAAATCTCGATGTGAGATTGTGGACGGCGGTCCGCCATGTGTCTTGTGCCGTTTCCATCGCCAAGAATGTACTTTCAATGAGGAACCACAACCCCGCAAACGAAGAGCTGCACCCACTGCCGACGAAGACAGTCCATCGAGTCGAGATATTGCACATCGAATTCCCATCCCCGACAGAAGCACGGTGTCCGGACCCTCGCCCACGAATCCGCCTCAAATCCGTCAGGAGCCACCTATCGATGACTACGCCAACCTACGAGGACCTTCATTGTTGAAGAAGACCTTGGGTCTGCAGAATCATCGGCATAGCCGTTTGATCGGGTCGACCTCGGAGTACGAGCAGGTACTCTTGGAGCTAGCTGACTATCACCACGAGGAGGAAATCCCCGTGGGGCCGAGTGCCCTTCGCAAGGTTGATGCGCTGGATACAGCTTTCATACTATCGCCGGATGCAGGGACGCGGAACCATGAAGATGAGATACCGGATCTGGATGCTATTGAGACCATTGTGGCTCCTCACGGCCAAGCTTTGATACATCTTTACTTTAGGATTGTCCACCCAAGTTTCCCAATCCTGCACAAGAAGGTTTTCCTCGAAAAGTACCAGCGTACCCATCGAGAGTTCTCACCGCCTTTGTTGGCCGCAGTCTATATCCTAGCTTTGAATTGGTGGTCCTACAGCAGTGACTTGGCCTTGTCGCCGAAGCCAGACGTTCCACAGCTGGAGAAGTTGGCGTTCAAGACGATCCACGATATCCAACATCGGCCAAAACTATCAACCATTCAAGCTGGCCTGCTTTTGCTCCAGCGGCCGGAAGGCGATTCATTTGCACTCACGACCCAACTAGTGGGATTGGGGCAGGATCTTGGACTGCACCTGGATTGCTCTTCATGGAAAATCCCATCCTGGGAAAGAGGGCTGCGGAAACGGCTCGCGTGGGGTCTGTTCATGCAGGACAAGTGGGGAGCGCTCATGCACGGGAGGCCATCGCATATCACGCCCATGGACTGGAATGTGAAGCCCCTTAACGACGACGATTTCCCAGAGAACGCGCTGGATGAAGACGACGAAGATGGGAGTACAGAGGTTGAGAAAGGGCGGACCTTGTTCTGTGAGATGATCAAGCTCACGGAGATCTTAGCGCTGGTGTTATCGAATTTCTACTCGTTGAGAGGAGAAGAAGAGTTCCAGCAGCGCGCTCAGGAGGGTGTTCGGTGGATACTGGAGAGGGCGAAACCGATTCAACTGGCTCTGAGGCAATGGTACGTGAATTTACCGCCGGAATTGAAAATGGAGAACATCGCTATGCGCAAGCTGTCGTCAACAGGTAGGTGATGGTGAAATATCTACTCGACTGTAGGTGAGACTGATACGTCAACCAGGCTATCTGCATTTGGGCTATTACGCAGTGGAGATCACTCTTCACAGGCGCATCATCCGTACGCTATCCTCGGCCGATGATCCATCACTACGCCTTATCTGCCGACAAGCAGCGCAAGCCAGACTAAAGTCAGCAATGGACTTCGTCCAAAGTCTCCGCCCCGAGCACCTCCAGTCCTTCTGGTATTCCGCCTCCAAATATTGCTTCGCGCTAGTCGGGACATTCATCTCGCTTCTCTGGGTAACCGCGACAGACAAAGAAGAAGCCGACATCTACAAAGCCAAGCTCGACGAATACCGCTGGACCCTCCGCCTATCATCGAAATCAGCCGAGTTCCTCGAACGCGCAATCAGCATGCTGGCGACTTCTACAGGCGTCCTAGTCAAGACGATCCCTGAGCGCCCGAATACCGACTTTATCCTAAACCGGCCTCTGGTACGAGCTGCGCGGAGGGCATCGACGCAAACCAATGACGCTACGTCTCAAGCGCACTCGGTCGTATACCAGTCTGAGTCCGAACTTCATGAGGAGTCGTCTTCGGAGAATGCGGTGGGGGAGACGCCGGAGGAGAGTGGCGTGGTGGGTGGGGAGTGGAATGCAGAGCAGATGTGGTTTGCCAATGCTGAGGGAGGGTTTTCGGCGCAGGGGGCGATGCCGAATGCGTATTTGCACATGTCTGGTATGGGGAATTCGCAGAGTGGGTACGGGTTTCAGTGAGTATGAGGAGTTCAAGGGCATCGAAGCCCACGTTAGCCTGTTAGGGCAAGAAGGCGGAAAAGCTACTGACATTTACTATGGAGATACTAGAAAAAGCCCACAAGACTAAATGTTAAATCTTCACATCAAATGACTTGCTTTGTCTCTTCTTCATGTATAGAGGGTCAATTGGGGAAGGGTGGTGAATGCATTTCGATCAGCCAATCAGCGCTCGCAAAGACCGGATTATGACGATAAGATAGACCCTACTTCTCGCGGCCAAAAAGTTCTCCCCCGACAATTTCCGCCACACCCATCCATCCATCCGCCTTGTGCAAATATCACCTTTCTCGCCTCGTCGAGTCCCTTTACCCTTCTACTGTACACACATCAACATGGGTTGGTTTTGGGCAGACTCAGCGCCCCCAGCGCCCCCAGCGCCGCATCCAATGCCTCGCGGCAACATGGAGCCTCCAGTACGCTTTCATGCATCCATACCCGCAACCAGTATCTGACCACGCTGCAGCCATCATGTCCCATGCACAAGAAAGCTCCACCACCACCCTCACGCCTCCCCGAAAGCGCCTCAACCCCCCAAGGTGCATGTCCCTACGTTCCCCCAGACACACCCACACCGGCATCCTCTTCTTCCGCGCCACCACCGAAAACCGGCCTCCTCGCCCGCCTCAACCCCCTAAACAACATGCCCTTCGACCTCAGCAACTCGCGCGCCGAGACGCAGACCCAAGACCTCCCCCTATCCCGCGAACGCAGCACGATCCCCAAAGGCGACGGCTCGCTGTGGGAGTATCCCAGCCCGCAGCAAATGTACAACGCCATGCTGCGAAAGGGCTACACAGACACGCCCACCGATGCCGTGGAGTCCATGGTCTCAATCCACAACTTCCTGAACGAGGGCGCCTGGGCGGAGATCATGGGCTGGGAGAGGCGGTTCTCACGGGGCATTGTGGAGGGCTGGAGAGTCTGCGCACGGGGGGAGGAGAATGCTAATCAGATGCTGGGCACAGCCGAGGACCCATTTGATACCACGACGTGGAATGAGAAAGACGTCCCGCCGCCGAAGCTGCTGCGGTTTACAGGCAGACCTACGGAACCTACGCCCAAGAGTCAGATCTTACAGTTTTTGGGCTGGGCGTGGCCGGGGAAATATGCTACGCCTGCGCCGTTTGACCGACATGACTGGTTTGTGCAGAGGTGTGGGGAGAAGGGGTGTGAAGAGGTTCGGTATGTGATTGATTACTACGAGGGTGATCCGGAGCCGGATGGTGAGCCGGTGTTTTATCTGGATGTGCGGCCAGCGATAGATGGGCCGAGGGGTGCGGCGGAGAGGGTGGTCAGGTGGGGGACGGATGTTTGGTGGAGGGCTAGCGGGGGTGTGGTAAGGGAGGTGAAGAAGGCGGAGGCCGCGAGGAAGAAGATGGAGGAGGAGGGTGGTGTGGCGAGGAGTCGTAATTGATGGGAGTTGGATTTCATGGGACGGGAGGATGCATAGCGAAGGATTGATAGACATGGTACATTGCGCGGCGTTTGGGAGGGCCGATGGGACATGCAGGATATTGGGTGCGATCTTTCGACACACCAGGGGCTTTTCTTCTTCGTCCTTTTCTTTCTATTCTTCAGGCTTTGCTTGTTCTTTTCTTGTTTCTGTCTTATCCACACTCCTCCACTCTTCTTCTCGATCTTCGGCATGCCGGAGTCTCGTCCAGCCAGACCGTCCTTCCAGACGCGCAGTGTTTGATAGTCACTTCTAATCATGACTACCGTCCACCTTATCGTCACCGTCTCCACGCACGACCGAACAAAACACCCTCGCGCATTCCGACATCACGATCGCAGATCCCCATATCGCCCTATCCTAGTCTCGCGTCCGAACCTCGCATCCCAAGGCCCAGCCAACCGACACTTCTGATACACAAATATCTTGGCAAAACCGCCCAGCGTTGAACAAAGCCAGTGCTTCATAACTTCGGCAGCCTACGCATGCACCTAGCCACGCCCCAGACACTTTGAATAGACACCTTCGCGACCGGAACTTGCTACCATCCGTACTCCAGACCCGATGACTCAGCAATCAAGAAGGCACTTTGTCTCCACGGCGATCGTACCATGTCCAGATGACAAAGAACCCACCTCCTTGGCGTTCGCAGCCTTTTTACTTAATCTGGGAAATGGTGATCGAGAGCCTGAACCACGCAACCACGAGCTCGATCTCGACGACCATGCCATGTACTCGCCGCCCATCGCGATAGTAGACAAAGTACCAATAGATACCTCGGGCACTAGTGAAGCCGGGTGCCTTGGTACAAGTGTGTGATGTGTAATGCGTGACTACTCCCCTGCGCTAGCAACACGTCGTCGATCTCCGTTCCACGGCATCTGCACACGCTCGCCGCCCATCGCAACTGCACGTACCCCGACGTTCTCGCCATCATCGTACGAGTCTATACATGGTACAAATCGCGCGTTCTAGCCCCAAGATTCCATAGTCCATCGACACTATCCTGGGGCTAAAACCCGGAAGCGTGGGTGAGTAAGACCTTACTACGCTGCCGCCCGCCACCACTATAATACAATACGAAGCACACGAACCACTGCGGTTGCAGCAATTGCGAAATGTCTCAGACAAGCCCAGCGCGCCTTTTTGCGCCCGCGTGGGTTTGGCGTCGTTCGTTTCTCAGCCTCACGAGACAATATTGCCATTTTTGGAGCCGGGGATACGATATGCATGGGGACTGCATGCAACGAGTACCGAGACCCACATGCCTATGTTTCTAATCGATAGCACGAAACTCGGTTTTAGGAAGCAAAGGTTGGCCAGCATCCGATGTTTGTCGGGTCGTTGAGGGCGCAGAGAATGGGTAATTGATCCTTGATTGAATTGCCCGTCTAGGGCATACCTTGGTACGGCTCGGAGCATCGGAAACGCTTCGTGAGCTAAGCACGGCATTACCTAAGGATTGAGTAATACCGAAGTATAGACGGCCGTGCGGTTCTCCTTTGATGACGGATTGGGTAATTCGTCGACGAAAGAGCTGCTGCTGTTGCGCACGGTATGTGTTTGGAGACTCTCGGCAGTGGAATTGGCCACTTGAAAGCTGTATTGTAACAACCCGTAGACGTACAGACTGTGGTGGACATTGGAGAACTACTAAAGAAAATGGGAATGATCCGACAACTTGGAAACAGCCGCTTGTCCAGAGTTGTCCCCCGTAAATGCATACCCATAAGAAATGCCGCAAATAGAGCCCTGATGGATATATCCTCCGTAGAAGAGACCCTGAAACATTGGATATGAAGTCGCCTCTCAGATAACGCCAACAGAAAATTGGACAACCGTTGTTCGAGGCTTGAGAAGCCGCGACAATGCATGACATCATTAGGGAGCAAACACTCTAAGAAACATAATTTTGACCCTATGCTAGAGTTTACGAATCCAGCCGTGGAGTGTAAGGCGTAATTAATAATTATGTGGTGCGCTGGCAGTTTGAACGGGCAGGCGTGAGGCTCATTGTCAGGGTGATTCCAGTTGGCCAACTAGACTAATAAGCGCTTGGTTCGGGGTAGGTGAACGGGAGCTGCTGACCTGAAGCCGGTGACCCATCGACTTTCTGGCGCTTGTCCGCATAGTCGCCCAGGACAGCTGAGCCATCGACTGGGTGCTTCCCATTGCTTGACGGACCGTGTTGTGCCACAGCGGCGGCCTGCGCAGCCATCTGAAGCTCTCCAATCTGGTGATCAGAGAGACCGCCATTGTTGTTCTGCCCGCTCTGCTGCTGCGGGGGTTGCTCGGGTTGAGGCGCTTGCGGGGCCTGGTTCATGGTCGCAGGCTCGCCGTGCCCGCGTGTGAGGTCAACGCCGGCGGGCGCGGGAGGGATCTCGCCTTGGGTCTCGAGGAGGCGCGACTGGAGGTTGATGATGTAATCGCGAAGCTGGTAGTTCTCGGTTTGGAGCGTCTTGTAAAGCTCACACAGCTGCTCGAACTCCTTGACCTGGTCTTTAAGCTGCTTGATGTATTCTTCTTTCCTCTGGCGGAAGGCGCGCTGGACGGGGCGTCAGCAAAGGCCAATTGCGACAAGGTAAATACTGACTTGGGCAGCACGGTTTTGCGCGGCGCGCTTCGATGTAGACAGCTCCCGTCGACCTTTCCGGTTGTCGCCGCCCAAGTGGGCTTCGGGGGACTCGCCTTGACTCATCTGGTAGGGGGTGCCGGCAATGGCAGGGTCAATGGCATGCGGTTGAGGGCTGGTATGGGGGTGTTGAGGAGGGAGAGGTTGCGAGCCGGGGGCCTGACCAGCGCCGGCAGCGAGTAGGTGCTCTCTTAAGCCTGTACATGACGCGTGTTAGTAATCGACCATGAGTGCCGGAGCAGAATCGATGACTGAACGGGAAAGAGCCCACTAACTCATCTCGATGGTAGGCTTGGGGTCCTGGAACAGTCAGCACTGGGTGGTAAGGGCAGTCAGCGAAGGGGCTCTCAGCTTACCTGAGCAGGCTGCTGCATGGTATTATATGTGCGAATGCTCGGGTACAGAGTAGGCAACCCGTGCGGCATCAAATCGACAGACGGAGCGCCGAGGCCGAGTTGGGATCGCCCAGCTCCACGCCAGTGACGGTTTCAGATGGAGCGCTGGGGCGCGGTATGCGGCGTAACTGCAAGAGGCGGAGAGGGGTGGCGGGATGGCGGGATGGATGATTATTGAGCAGCGGCCGGGGCGACGAGGGCGTGACTGTGTGTTGACGCCGTGGTAGCGAAGTGCCTGGGTGCCCGGGTGCCAGTGGAGCCCTGGGGTGATTGCGGTCGAGTGCGCGAGGGAAAGAAACCTGACGTCGACGATTAGCTCCGGCTTCCTCTTTGTGCGCGCGGCAGGCGCGAGGGAGCGCGCCCCAGGTGGCAGCAGCGACGGCGCAACACCATGGCGGGAAGGCGCGATGCGACCGACGTGCGCTGCTATGGTGCTGGGTGCTGGGCGCTGCGCAGCTGGTCGCGATGGCGAGCTACTACTTACCCTGCTGACGAGTTGGATGGGAGGTATGGCTTAGTCAAGTTGTAGTCAGTGGGAGGTGGGAATCGGACTGTTTAAATAGGTCGGGCCCTCGGCTCAGAAACGGGCTACTCGAGCGCAGGCATTGCCAGTTCCCGGGCGCATCAGGCACGCGTCGCGGGAGCGAGCTGTATGAATCCATTATTACGTCCGCGCTGCCTCACTGGCCGCCGCCCATAGTGCCAACTGCATTTACTGGCTTCGGCAAGAGGCTGGCAAGCCTGGATGGTCATTATTTGATTATGTACCACTTTCTCCGACAAGCCTGTGCCTCCCGCCCGCTGGCTGACGTGCTGACCAATTCCCATTGTGGACGTCCACTCCTTGGCATGCCGCTCCCGTGAAGAGCTGCAGTAGTCCCCAACGCCCGCCTCTTTCCTCAACTGCGTATGCGATCCTGCTCGCACACTGCGTCTTGGGATGGGTAGTCAGCGCGCCAGGGACTGGCGATGTGGGATTGCCGAAGGCCCTGATCCGCACTTCCGTCCCCAATTGCATACTGCAGTGGGTAAACAGAAGCACACGCAGTACTGTGCCTTGACTAATATCACGCTGGTGTCGTCCCATACTGCCTCCAGCACCCATCCCCGTGAATGCGTATTGTAATCCCCTAATAGAGTAGATAGCTATGGGTTCGGCCGCCAGGCCTGCACGCAAGCAATTCCTGCCGGCATGCAAGCCGTATGCTCTGCAGCCGGATATTAATGGACGAGCACCACCGCTCCCGCCTATGGCAGATTCCCTTGTACAATGCCCATCTCGGGTGTGCCACAACACCGACCGTATAAGAGATGCGTCTTGATAGTGTCTGTGGAGTATGACCCGAAATACGGGCGAATCAACAAGCCCGTATGACGACTGCGATCCCGGGTCCGAGCGCAGATCTGCTGCAAGGCGGCTGTCCTCCACCATCATGCTCCAACGTCCTGATTGCATACGGCCAACCATCACATTCCTCCATCCACCAGTCATCTCGCAGTTCGGATTCCCAATCTGCTGACCGCACTGCGAAAGCAGCGTCTTATACCTCTGCGACGGGCACAACAACCCATCAGCGAGTACGACAGCATCGTAACGCCAGAACAACGGTTGCCTCTTTTTCCAACATATCCAATCTCGCGAGACTGCATTTCCGCCTAGCGAACCCCTAGACGTCAGCTTCGCTCCCCACTACTTCCCAAGAGTACGTCTCCTTATCCAGGCAATACGGCGGATCTGCAAGCCTTTCCCTTCCCTTGTGTCACCGGACATGTACGCCCATGATTACCTCAGAACTTAACTTTGTCTAACATGCAACCTACCCCAGAATGTACTGCATCAGGCCCAGGTCCTTTGTACCTCGCCGACGTAAATTGCAAATCGCCCCCAGGCCACCCCTCGTGCAGATTGCCCCATCAGCACGCTCGTCTGGCATCAGGTCATCGTCCAACGCCCATCTCGCAACACCTCCAGATGATGCGAAAACTGCGGGCAGTGGTGCTCCGAAGATCATCTTCGCGGCAAACCAGCCAAACGATTTGCCCCATCGCGTCTCGAAACTCTCAGCCTGGGCCGTATCGCCATCCAAGTTAGGGATCACGCGTCAATTCACCTTTTCTTCCTTTGCAAAAGCCTGGCAATTCATGTCCATGGTTGCTGCAGAATGCAAGGCCAAGAAACATCATCCGTCCTGGTCCAATCTCTACAATCAAGTGAGCATCGAATGGACCACCCACAAACCGAAGGGGCTCAGCATCAAAGACGTTGAGATGGCAGAGTTCTGTGACCAAGCCGCTGATGAGATCGGGCTCAAGATAGAGAACCAGACTAGCGGTTCTGCCAACTCAGACCCATCATCGTCGCAATCATCCTCAACGAGCGTTTGAGCGTTACGCACGGTAGGCGAGGCGGACGATGCAGTCATCATCAAGGAAATGCTCCTGTTGGCTCCTACACGCTCAAGTCTCTAGCGCCTATGTGGGTGAGCACTGTGCTTTCGCATTTAACGGAGATACGACACACTTTCGCTGCCCGTACGCGGCGAGGACGGGAAGACGGCTGTGGCCGCATTCCGAGCGGACATTCAGCGCAATTCACTTCCGTACCTTGCGCTACTGGCTTCTTTCCTAACTTCATGAGGAACCGCGCGGTTGTCTTGACGTGGGTCATGAATCCCACCCTCTGGATTCCAATGGTTACCTTTTGCGATTGTGAACTGAGCCTCGTATACCCTGTCCACACCCAGGGGTCGGAATTCCGCTGGGGTCACTGGTTTCCACTCATCTTCTGTATCAATACCACGCTTCAGCAACGGACTGGTTTTCGTCAAGTGATGCTGCACTTACGCAATCCGAAACTTGGCACCACTCGGGACTTCGCAGTTTAGCAACCTGATTTGGAAACTGTTTTCTAGTGCGTCACATCCACACACACTCCAGGCCTGTCCCACGACGTGAGCTGCGCCAGCCGCCGCTATTATCATCCACAAATATGCTCCCAGACATCTGCCGGCTCGGAACCACTTCAGCGCTTGGATAATCCGTATCGTGAGTGTGGCGTAATCAACACTCCATACTCATTCATGAGTAATCACTCGGAACAACTCATATTAAACGTAGCGAGCATTACCCCATCCATCTCCACGAATTACTCTTTCGAGTTAAAGCTCTCAGAGACGCATTTGTTTGCTGGCGCGCGAAGTTCCGTTGCACGACACATGTCGCCAGCAACTTGACATTCATCAAGACAACGGAAGATCGACGATCGCTTTGGCAGCTTGCTAGCTCGCCATTCGACTAATATCATCCAAGGGGTCGCTTGTCTTGGCCCTTTCGTACGGTAGCTCACACAATGGCTGGCTGACGCGAGCGAATCTTGCTTCAAGTCCCAGCGTATCGCACGACAACATACTATACCCAACGACGGCATGTCTACGACCAGCGTACCCTAAGCCGCGAAGGGCATCAAGATGCTTTGATTACCGCACGATAAATCTTGTTATCCCTCCACAATATTAACCTTCCATGCGATGGCTTCTCCACGTCTTGCCGAGTTCGCGTTAGCGTCATCCATGCGCCCTCTTACTCATCCTTGGGTCAAAAACAGCCTTGCTTCCAAAGTCGCCATCGCGGTACCCGACCGATACTCCGCGGGCACTATCATGCGAAATCTCAATGTTCAGTAATTTCGCCGTCGGGCGAAAAGCAATATCCAATTCACCCCCGCCCTACTCGTCGACAATCGAATGCAAGAACATTCACCACAATGCCCAGATCGGGTTAGTATCGGCTGACTAACCCCGCGAAATGTCTCCGTTTCCGCTGGGCTACCTATCCGATACGTACCGGATCTTAGGATGGATTTGCGGGACTGAATGTCTCTTCCTGAGCAGTCACTCCCTTTGTGGGATTGGAGAAGCTCACGAGGTATGAAGGGGTAGCCAAAATCTGCAGCCCAACTGAACTACTATGAACGACGTCAGGCAGAGGTTCTGTTCACTGCTGCATCTGTACGCCGCACTATCGCGGAACCTACCATTCGTACAACAGCAGCCGCAACACCGCAATCTACAAGCCTGCTCCCGGACGCAAAATCACATTTCTGTGACAACCATCCCCTTAACTCTTCACACCTGCACAATTTCGCCCTAACCAAGACCCCCAGCTTCCTCGTATGTACACCCAGCACTACCTCTCTCCTCTTCCGTCATCCATGCACAAGTACAAAACCCTTTTCCCGCCTATTCCCGGGATACGCCCCACAACCCTAGGGCCTGAAAACGTGGAAACCACAGATTGTTGCACCAATCCAGCGATACGAAACGCGAATCCAGCAGCCGATGCATCTCGGGCCTCCGAGCCCCCTCGGACGAGACAAAAGGGCGAATGGCCGCGCGCTTTGAGGGGTTTTAGTCGATGCTGGCGCGGCTTCGGGAATTGCTGCTTGGTAAGCGGCGCGATGTGCAATTCGGCGCCAAGATGTGAATTGCACAATCCTGGCGTCGGCGGAGGTAGCACGTCGGATACTTCTCCAACATCGGCATCTTCCCTTCGCGCTCGTATATTCGGCAGCATATGTGTCTGCGCGCAAGGACTTTGCTCGTATCCCGCATGCCAGAAATTTCGAGCTCGTACAGGTATACGAGCATCGAAGCGGCGGCCGATGCAGAGCTTGCGTGACGATTGGGGTAATTCGTATCTTTGAATCGCGCATCGAGGTAGTGGTTTATGTGATCAGGAAAGATGCCGGGCGGCAGATGAGTAAGTGACGAGTGTAGTTGCCCATTTTCTAATCATGGGGTTTAGCCAGGGACATTGCTTAGGCGCTCGCGAGTGCGGAGACGGAGTCACAGAATGTGTGGAGGGTGGGGCGTTGCGGAGTGTGTGTGGTGGGATAATATACCGCAAATCGAAGGGCTGGGGGTAGATGAGTGAGGGAAGTGCGTCAAAGGTGACTGCTGCGTGGCTGGATCCAGGCTCCACAGAAGCACTTTCCTGCTGTGACGGTGAACGAAAGGGCCTACGTTGCTGCCCAAGTCCAGTACCATCGCTCGTGTTAAGATCCGCTCGTTGTTGTGGGCCAGGGATGTGCGGTGACGGAACGGAACGGCTGCACAGAAACACAACCATCCGCTCGCCGTCACCAGGCTACGTTCGCAGCACAAAGAAAGACATGCTCTGGCATGCAGACAAGAGACATAACAGCATGTTCAACTAACAGCATATCCAGCAAAAGCACGACCGCTCGTAACCCATCTCCATAACCCAATACGCCGCTCGAACACCCGTATACACCCACAACCCATCCTTCAATCAAGCAGCACCCCCCTCTCCTCACCAAACCATCCCAACAACAACCCTCTACCAAGCAAACATGCACTTATTATTCAACAGCCGTCCCCCCAACACATCGTACTCCGCCTTGCTAACCCAACTATCATTCCCGGCCGGACTCAATCTCCCAAACACACAACCCCCCTTCCAAACCACAACCTGCGGATCAAACTCCCTCGGCGGCGGCCCTACAAGAATCTCCTTCCCATAATACGGCCTCAACTCCCTCAATCTCGTCTCCAAAAACGCGCCCAAAGACGGGGTCTTCGATCCGCCGCCGATCAACATGATGCCGCCGAGGAAATCACGCAGTTTCCGCTCGTCGCCGCGCGCGCCTTGGGTCACCGACTCCAGGATTGCGGCGTCGAGGGGCATGACGGGCAGGATGCGGTCACGGTCGTCGGCCTGCTTGGTTTTCTCGAGGACCGGGTCGCTGAATATAAGGCCTTGGGCGGCGCTGGTGCCGTCGCCGTCCAACATGGGCGTGTCGCGGTCGGGGTTGGGTGTCCCTGTGCCTTCGGGGGCGGGGGAGCCGGCCACGGAGGAGCGAGGCGTGTTTTCCAGGTCGCCGTTGAGGCGGCTGAGCAGGTTGAGTTGTTGGGTGCGTTGGGGGGTTGACGATACTGCTGGTGTGCTTGTGGCGTCTGAAGTGCCGTTCATAGGGGCAGACGGGGCTTTTCCGGCTGCGGACAAGATGACTGCGATTTGGGCTTGGGATATGGGGTCGTTGGGGGAGCCGTCGTAGAGGTCAACGGAGCGGGCAATGACGGAACGTCGGCCCATGAGTTTGAGGTTGTTGTCGTAGATAGAGGGTTTGAAGAGGCCCTATACAGATTTAGCATACTTCCAGCGGATGCTTCATATTGTGGCAACTTACCATAGCAGCAAGCATCGTCTCATCATACGTCCTGAACGTGTACTTCCTCGTGTCCTGCCCCGAAGCACGCAGGTGGAAATCCCACGTCTGTACCGTCACCGAGCTCTCGTCCATAGAGCAGAACTTCTGCTTCAGCTCCTCCGCCAGGAGGAAATCGTATCGCCGCTTGAGGTTCATATCCGAGTATGGGAAGTGCCCATACAGCATCATCTTGACGAACGTCTCTGTCACATCCATGCCCCCCATCTTCAGATTGACTCGTGACTCTTCGATGCAAAGACCTTCGTCAACGCAGCATATAGACGTCTTCTGCGCACCGATGTCGACCACGCAGGCAACGCCGTAGCCCGCTCCGAATGTCGCAGATAGCGACTCCTGTTGCAGGCTGACCTTTCCGAGCCCAAGATCCCGAATTAGGATATCCAAAATCATCGTGACGTAGATACGCTCGTACAGATCCGGGATGATGAAGACACACTTGTAATTCACAAGGTCCTTAAGCTTTGTGATACCAAGCTGGTTCTTAATCGCCTCTTCTAGGATCTTTGAGATATCGTGGTACAGCTGATTCCTCTGGGTATAGTCCTTCTCGTTGAAAGTGCCGTTCCGGATTGGCCAGAAGAGCTTATACCTCGGATTTGACTTCTCCGGTATTCGCAGCGCTTCATGACCTGTGAAGAATTCTGGCGCTTTCTTGGGATCGCTAGGCAGCTCCGTCCATTCGATTCTGTCGACGTCGTTATGCTCGTGGATGATCTCTGGTGGAGTGCGGCGGTTGAAGTTTGTGACTAAGTCCTTTGAGTTGGGCAATACGCGACGCTTGTTGGAGCGCATCCTCGTCCTGAGTTCGGACGACATCGCCATGTACTGGTCTGCGAACTCTTCGCCGAACCACTTCTCGGGCAGCGCATCGGCGGGTACTGCTCCATCGATCTTCATGCGCTTGGGGCTTGGTTCGCCGTCATCCTCTTCAGATTCGCTTTCCTTCCACTTTCTTGCTATCACCATAGGCACGGTCTTCGGTAGCGCATCCGTCCCTAGCCCAATCCTCAGGTTTTGGCTACCAATATGCAAGACAATGAGCCGCGAGGGGTCATCCCGTGACTGCGACATTATCGCCTCATCCCCGCCCTCTTCATTCGCAGTCTCAGTTGTAGGCACGCCTTGGGCAAGCGCGCGGTCCTTGTCCCGGGCTTCTCGTACCATGCGCGCGCGCTCTTCTTCTTGTGGGTATCGAACGGCGAGGTATTGTTCGTCGCGTTTGAGGAATTCGGTGTAGTAGTTCTTCTGGTTGATCATATTTACTTGCGGCCATGTTGTCAGGTCGAGGTTATTGTCGGTTCGGGCGAGGCCTGGGTGATTGTCAGTGGGGGTCTGTCTGGGGATGGCATGGCTGCATACCCTCCTCCCTCAACTGGGCGCGCCCAGATTTCTTTCCCACCATGTTGGCCGCTGTCCTAGACTCCTTTTGACAGAGGTCTTAAGATCTTCTTGATTGTCCACGTTCCAACCCTGCTGAGCGTGTAGCGGCTGAGCGAGGTTCCTAGCAAGAGGGTTACGGCGATGGGTCGGCGCAGGCGCAGGTCTAGAGGGCCAGGCGGTATGTAGCTTCAGATCCTCATGGACTTCCCGGGATAGAAATATCTGAGATGTGGTGGAAGGCGAATTGTGTGGTCGCGGTCGTAGTCAGGCTTCAGAAGAAGCAGCAAGCCGGAGGATTGAAGTAGACCTCCGGTATGGTGGCTCGCGAGACTGCGTTTGCTCGCTTCTTGCGCTGCTGTTTTGGTCAATGGGTTGATCGACTGAAGTTCTTCTCAAGCATAGGATCTTGGGGGTGGCCTTGAAGGTGCGCGTTTGCTCTGTCGAAGCGCTGATGCTGGAGGTCCAACGTCGTGGAGTTCTGCGGCCGGAGCCTTCTGCGATTGGTCGGTTCATGAGCCTGCATCCTTGCAATGAAGCACCAGCCTTACGATACCAAGCAAGTGGCTGTGTTGAGAATACTAGAAGCAAGGATAAACCTCACGGGCATTTATGTGAACAGGTGAAAGAGTGAATGGAGGTAACCGCATTCTTACACTATGATTGGTTGGTGAATCAATATCACAGTCCCAAGATACTTCGGATTCCTTCATTTCTAATTTACAATCATGATGTCGTGCGCTCCATGCAAACAATGCTATATAACCAGGCCCTTATGCTTTTGTACCCATTCCAATCGATCACGCCGTTGAAGTTGCCTTCGCCAATTGTCCAGTACCCCGAGAGCTGAAGATGGCCATGATACCAAAGCTTCCGTAGAAGAGCACCATCGGGTACGCGACGAGTCCCCTCATAGATGACATGCGACCTAAATTCGTAAGTATTTCGAACTGGAAGTACTTCTTGATTGGCTCGACTTACCAACGATGGTGAACATGGAGCTGGACGAGTACGAGCACCAGACAATGGCCAAGCTCGTGAGAAGGTAGCCGAAGAAACCATCCAGAGGGAGAGCAATGCCCAACATGGCGACCAGAACGAGTGGAAGCAGGCAGTATCCCAGCACCGATGCCGATCGTGGATATGTGAGTGACGAGGAGAAATGCGATGTTGCGCGCTGGCCGTGATCTTGGTTCGCTGCGACCTCTGCGGCGGTCAAGGGTGGAGACATGAGGGAGAGGATGGTGTGGAGGAGTATGGTGCCTAACACGGCGAGACCTGGAAGATTCTCAGCGAGTGCTCCGCAATAAGACGTCCACGAAACATACCGTATATGTATCCAAAGTGCAGTTTTCCAGACAGCTACTCCATGTCAGCATAACCTCCCAACCCATTTCGTGTCCTCAACATACCAGTAGCGACGTCCCAAACACGAAGAAGAACAGTATAGGTCCCGCAATGTCGCTGTCATCCATAATGTGCTGGTCCATCCTGCCGAACGGATTCAAGACGGCCAAAGTCTTCATCTTTATATGCCCAAAGTTCACGCCCAGCTCTTCCAATAACGGTGGCTCTCCCTCATATCCTTCTGTGCCAAAAGCCGCCAGCCAACCAGTCCTCAACCCCGATGCGCCGACGCCCATCTGCCCGCTCACACCCGGCGCTGTGAACCCCGCGCCATACTGTGATGGATAAGCCTGTGATTGTGGTGCACCATAGCCTGCTTGGAACGGTGTCGAATGCCCCGACACGGGCTGGTTCGAGAAAGACGAGGAGTAGAATTGTAGGTTCTGTGCGCCCGGTCCGCCACCGTATGGTGGGCTTTGGCCGTATCCGTATTGGGCCATGATGGCTGAAATGTATGCGTCGAGGTTCAGGAGAGGAGGTTTTATGAGATTCAAGGAGGTAGGATATGGGGGAGATTTGTAGTCGGCGTGGGATGGTGGGAGCCTAGTTGTTGCTCTTGGGTCGGTTTGGTATTACGTAGCTTGTTCGTGAAAGCTAAGCGGTGGGGAATCGGCGGGAAAGGACAGGTGGTGGAAAGCAGGCGGCGAGCTGGTAGGCGATCAACTTGTTTGGGTAGGAGAAGCGCAGAATCGTAGGGAAAGGTGGGATGCTGATGTCTGGAAATGGCAGCCACTTGTTTATTCGTGTCGCTTCGGAGCTTCAAATAATTCTCCGATCGGGGTCACGTGCGCACATACCATCCGTAGTTTTCCTCTGGGAGCGACAAAGCGGGGAGATGCATAAACTTTCTAGTGGTGTGTCTTTGGGCCATGCTTTATAATTGAATCTGAGGTAGTTTCTTGCCCATTCAGTGTCAAGGCCACTGATTTCGTCGCACTCCTCGGACGGCATGTACAAGCTTCCATGGGAAGTACATAATAGACAGGACAGATTTTCACGCATAGAGAGACTAGATTTGTAGATGGTCCATAAGAATGGAGAGGGGTATCTTATTCAAAGCGCTACGAATAGGGATGCAGGACGCTGCACGTTCGTTGGCATCGTAAAACAGCCGTTATTTCTCAATCATGATTCAAACCTTCTGCAAAGACCAACAAGGTGGTTCGCGACTTATGATCCAGCTAAACATACTTCAATACATCTCTACAGTCCTTCGAGATGTGTAGTTGCACCAGTCGCACTGTCAGAGATCAGCGATGCTCGAGCATCTTGCCTAGGCGCACCTACTCTTGTAGCGGAGGATGCGTCGTTGTCTTCAATGCAGTATTCGTTTCTGCAAGTTTTGCAGCGTCTGATAAAGAGCTCTTTGCAGGTAATGCACTACCCATCGTTAGCCGGACCCCTCGGGAGGGCAAGCTTGTGCTCACAGTGTGGCCGCAGCCAAAGCAGTCACGTCTGACGCCAATAATCTGCAACGAATTCACGTCAGCATGCTCCTTGACACTGTTTCGAGGACCTACCTTGACGCGCCAGGTCCAGGTGTCCGGAGCGTGGAATCCGACAGTCAGGCTCCAAGGCCAGTCGTGGAGACTGGGGTCCGGAATCCAACTACTCGTTACCTCCACAGAGTGGGACCTTCGCTCTGGCGCGACAAGGTTTGGGACATGTTCATCCCCACATGCCATTGCTGCCTGCTCCAGCCATCATCTCGCCGACCAGGCAGCTATCAGTGCAGAGGCCCATATGTACCTTGATGGTTTGCTTCGGAATTATCTGTGTGCCGTGATGCTGGGCATCCTCGATGAACTCGGTCTGTTGGAGCTCGGTTCGTTGAGCTATGGCCGAGCAGGTATAGCAATCTTCATCCCACCATTTGTTGCAGCGTTCGCACCAGCGGCCCTTTAGGCATTGCTCGCATCGGACGAATAATGGAGGAGGTCGTGCTCCAGAGACAGTATGAGGCATTTGCGCAGCGCGGATAGTGCTCGAGTGTAACGGTACTGGAGCCAAGAGCGGTAGTTCGGAGGTAGGCGAGCATCCGAAGACGGCTGGACTCTCTGGGCACGAATGGCAGGTTTCACAGCCAGATGGACCCAAAGCCACGGTCGCAATGGCGGGGTTGAGGTACGAGGCCGGGTTTGGCAGACCGTTATGCGTTGGCTCGCTGATGTATGCTTTGGTCGCATCATGGCGCGGTCCTCTGCAGAGTACGGCGTCGAATGCGATGAGTCCCTCGCAAGCCTTCAAGACTTCCGCCCACTCCATTGAGGGTGTCTTTGCCATCATGCGCCCTGAGCATCGGTACCAATCATCCTGTGTCCGCGCCAGCGCGTTGTTGAGTGCATCTGTCGACTTTTGGTTCCATTGCGCACCGATTTGAGCACCTTGTGAAGACATGACCCCTCTGGATGCCGCTGGGGGAGGCTTCTTCCCGGGCGCATCTTGCACGGGAACCCGGTCGCGTGGGCCGAAGAAGTAGATCCCCTTTATTTTCGGCGTCCCTTCCGGTCTGCTGGGTCGCACCGCATATCGCAGAACCTGCTGCAGCTTGCGCTCGTTCAAGTGCTTGACCTCGCGGATGGACAGAATGCGAATGTTGAACCTGTCCTCCGCAATGATTTCACGCACGAGATCTGCAGGGACGCTCAGCCCATCCAGCACCAGTGTATGCACGCTCTGGAGGACCCGTCGTCGCTCCAGCTTGGAGAAGATGCCGCGGAGGGGCCCGGAGTAGAACTCGTCTTCGGTCAACGACTCGTCCATGCGCTCGGCGCGCCAGCTAATGCCGCCGGAATCGAGCGGTTCATAGGGGACGATGGCAGATTTGACGGTAGACAGATCGAGGTAGCGAAAGAGTTCGGGGGAGTGATACACGAGGTGGTGGAGCGCTTTGCACGTTGCGGCCAGGGAATATATTGAGGCCACCGGTAGATAGGGCGCCGTCTGTCGCAGTACCAATGAGTTGGAGAGGAGGTCCGCCAGCGTAGTAGGTAATGTGTCTTCAGGAATAAGGGGGCCCATGTTGCCAGTGGGAGCGCAAAGAGAGTCCAGGCCGGGCACAATGCTGGAGGTCAGACTGGAACTCACCGAAGCTTTATTATGTCCAAGGCGGGGGTCTGCCCCAAGGGGATACACGTGCCACAGATCTCACACACTGCAGGGTGGAGTATTGACGGCCACAAAAGCAGCGCGGCGGCGCGTTGAAGCGTGGAGTGTCAAGGTGTTGGCTTGGATAATCTGCAGCCGCTTCCAGTCGCATTAGTCTCGGCCCGCCCTTGAAGATCGCGCGTCAGGGTCCATGACGAATTCCCATTGCCCAGGAGCCAAGCGCCCCTCACGCTTCATCTTCCATACACGATTTCCTTAGCTGATGCGCATCCAAGACAATCATCATTACAGCCAAGGTAGCTTTAGGGTCTTGTCCGTTTCGACCGTGGAAACATACTATAAAACCGCCGCCGTCAAGACGGTGGAAAGTGCGGACCGGTCGCCGCTTCAAGGGCGTGAAGCACGTCAGATGGACGTGGCCTGCTATCAGGCGTGGGGCAAGCCGAGCCAGAGTTAGTGGATTGAATTACCTACAAGTTATACAAGCGTTTCGTCACTTGCTTGTATGTGAAGATTCTGTCACAGACGGGTTACCAAATTCGATATGGGTTTTTGATGAATTAAAATGGCAAAGTACGTTCGTCGTGGCTTCAATTTCATAGTCCTGTTACTGGCACGGGTGACGACGATGTCGCCTGCACCCGCACCTAAGAACATCGAATCACCTAGCCACTTGCAGAGGGATACAATATAGAAAACACGACCTGGATACACCGTGGTGCAATTCTCGGAGACCGACCGAGCAGAGCTTAGTCAGCGATCTAATCTTATCTTATCGATAAGATGCGACGTCACGAAGCGGCGTGTACGGTTGGCGCCTGGCGCTACCGTGAAGCTTCGAGAAGAGCCGCATCATATGTCAGCGGATGTTCACTCATCCAGCGCCGCTTCGTTATTACTGTTGTCCTTTCTGTGTCCTCTTCACGAATCTCCTTCCAACCCTCCACCACTACAACTTAGACCCCAACTGTCGCGATGGACTCGACCTCTGAGCCGGCGGAGTTGAAGTGGTCATCGCAATACACGGTTGCTCACAGCACACGAAATACGCAACTACCCGGCGACAAGATATTGTTGCCTCCTTCCGCGCTAGAGCAGCTACTCTCCGCCGCCCCTGTCGTCACACTCGACAACGACAGACCGCACATTACCTCCTTCGACCCATTCAACCCGTACACCTACGCCGCAGAACGACAAGCCCGAGCGCAATACCAACACCAACACCAGCAATTACCACACCCTTTGACCTTTCGGCTAGTGAACCCAGAGAATGGTAGAGCGGTCCATGCGGGCATTCGGGAGTTCTCGGCGGAAGAGGGGGAGATTGTTTTGAGCAGCTTCCTGAGGGAGAGCCTTGGGCTTGAGCCAGGCTCAGGGCATACCTCGCGAAAGGGCAGCCCGGGTGGGGACACGGATATGATAAATGGGATAGAAGAGCCGGAAGTAAACGGCGGCACCCCGGTGAAGATAACAGTGCATGCGAAGCAGTTACCGAAAGGCACCTTCGTGAAGCTCCGACCTCTGGAAGCGGGCTATGACCCGGAAGACTGGAAATCGCTCCTCGAGGAACATATGCGATCGAATTTTACGACCTTGACAAATGGAGAGGTGATAGTGGTACAGGGTGGACGAGGGACAGGTGGCAAGCGCGAGGAGTTCCGCTTTCTGGTCGATGGCTTCAAGCCAGAAGGAGATGGGATCTGCGTGGTAGACACGGATTTGGAGGTCGATATCGAGGCGCTTAACGAGGAGCAAGCACGCGAAACACTGAAAAGCATAGCGGCGAAACGACAGCGAGCACCAGGGACAAAAGAGGGCAGTTCGACGGGCGGTGCCATCAATATCTTCAAGGGTCAGGACGGCCAAGTGCTAGAGGGCGAGTATGTGGACTACGAACTTTCTTCGTGGGACAGGACACAAGCGCTCGAGATATCTTTGACCGCGGATGATGAAGAGGATGAGCTGGACCTCCTCGTATCTCCGTTTTCATCCCGACAGCGAGTACGACCCAGAGAAGACGAACATGTTTTCGCCGACTTCACAAGCAAGTTCCCCAAACGTATACGGCTACAACCAACAAACATCGAGTTGGAGGAAGCGGAAGCACTCTGGATATCCATCCACGCACACCCATCAGAGACACCATCCAGTACACCCCGCAAATTCCAACTGTCAGTCTCCATACTCGACCCCACATCTCCCGAGCCCTCAGACACCAACGCTTCCGCAGAAGCGCCACACAACGAAGGCGACGTCCAATGCAAAAACTGCCACCAATGGGTCCCCTCGTCCTCCCTCTTCCTCCACGAAAACTTCTGCCTCCGGAACAACATCCTCTGCCCCCAAGGCTGCGGACAAGTCTTCCAAAAGCGCTCTCCAGCATTCACAAACCACTGGCACTGCCCGCACGACACCTTCGTTGGCAACACACCCGCCTCACTCCACAAGCACAACACCCTCTACCACACACCTCAAGAGTGCTCATCCTGCGGCATGGGCTTCCCCTCCATACCCACCCTTTCCGCCCACAAAACAACAGAATGCCCGGGAAAGCTAATCCTCTGCCGCTTCTGCCACCTCCAAGTCCCGCAAGAAGGCGATCCCACGGACCCGCCAAACCCCGAACTCCTCCTCTCAGGCCTCACGCCCCACGAGTTGGCGGACGGCGGCCGAACCACAGAGTGCCACCTATGCAATAAGATCGTCCGCTTCAGGGACATGGACACGCACCTCAAGCACCACGACCTCGAGCGCTTATCCCGCCCCGCGCCTCGCCTCTGCAGAAACGTGAACTGCGGAAGGACGCAAGATGGCGTGAATAAGCTGGGCGATACGCGAGCTGGCACACGGAAGGGCCAGGGACCCGGCAATGAGATCGGGCTGTGTAGTGTGTGTTTCGGTCCTTTGTACGTGTCGCTGCATGATCCGGAGGGGAAGGCGCTGCGGAGGCGCATCGAGCGCAGGTATCTGAGTCAGTTGCTTACTGGCTGTGGGAAGGCGTGGTGCAAGAACGAGTTCTGTCGGACTGGGAAGAAGAATATGGGCCAAGGGGATAAGTCGGTGCCGACGAAGGAGGCTATTCCGCTCGTGAAGCCGTTCTTGGAGGGTATGGATGGGAAGGGGTATTCTACGCCGTTGCATTTTTGCACCGATGAGGCGAGTCAGAAGAGGAGGGCGCTGGCGGAGATGATGGCCGCTGAGAAGGGGATAGAGGGGAAAGGCGGGTATAGCTTGGAGTGGTGCGTTGCTGCGCTGGAGGCTGAGGGTGGTGATTTGGATAAGGCGAGGGGGTGGTTGAAGGCGTGGGCGCCGCAGAGGAGTGAGGCTTGATGATTTACGCGGTAGGACGCTTTATGTTCAGTCAGCATGGCGTAGCATCATAGATAAGGGAGATACCCAGGGACGCGAGTAGAAGGATAATAGGTTTATTGGATACGTCTCGTCTGTTTTGAAGTAACACAAACACAAAATGTGAATGGAAAGATAGAACTATTCAACGCAGCGTCCTCACCCGAGGGAACACAGAATACGCCCAAAGGGATTTAGATAAGCATTATCTTTGGACTTGCCGTGGACCAAAGAGCATTTGATCAAGAATGCCGAACGCCGAACCTAGTGCTCATTCCCCTCAGACGCCTCCCCGTACCCTTTGCCTTGAGGCTTCCTCTTTCTCTCCTATACGGATGAACGCGAAGCGTTCTCACCACCAGAGAAGAGCCGGTACCCCTATCCCTAGACCCCCCGATTGCGGGAGGTAGCCTATACCCCTGTCGGGTCAAACGCCCTTATCAAAGCTTGCCTCTTTTCAGCCTCGTCGACCGGATCCCTCGCCGCTGTCTCGATGACATGCACCTGCTGCTCCTCGCCCACCATCTCATACACATGATTTGGCCGCCGTGTCCTCAGCGTCGTTCTCTGGATAATAGGGTAGAAGTATGCAGCCTTCTGAAGTTTCTGGAGGTTCGGCTTGCGCAGCGGCTCTGCAGTGTGTTTCTCCGGGTCGTGTATCGCAATCGCGACGTAATCGCCATATTTATCCTCTGGATCGCCCGTTTGCTCTGTAGTCTCGTATGTGCGGATGACTTCATATTTGAAGTACTTGCGGGGATTGCCCTCCTCGTCCTGGCCTTCGTCGAAGGGAATCTCGTCTGCGTTGTCTGGATCGTTTGTCGTGAAGTTGCGCTTGATACCCGCCACTTTTTCGCGGTCGGGCGGGAGGAAGAATTCGAAGTGATACCGCGGAATCGGAACGGGCAGTGTGGGATTGTTCCTGTGTGCCTCCTGCTCCAAGGCATAGAGCTCCGCGTCTTTGACTGTCTGGCCTACCGGTCGAAGGAGCGCGACGTCGAGGCGTTCATCGTACGAGGGGTAGCTCGGATCGCTGACGGGAGCCGTCTTGAACTTGTGGATCATGTAGGAACCGGTGTCTGGGATCGCGTCCCAATCGGGGAGTATGGGGTAGGTGTCTATGCAGGTGAGAGAGGGATTGGTAGGATGTGTTGGCAATCGCCACGCCTTCTTCTCTTCTGGGAGGATGTCTGCTGCGCGGAGATGATCGGTGCTGTCCGGCCCTTTGTGTGCGTCTTCTGGGTATGCGATATCGAAGCTTTTCACAATATGTCTGGCGATGTTGATCGGATCATCTTCCGAGACATCTGCGGGGCGCCGGCGCTTGGTTCGTACGCGCATTGTGTTGGTCGAGGTACTCGATTCGAATTTCGAGCTGCTGGCCATGACGGATGTGGTGTATTCGGTTCGTCGCAGGAAGGAAGCTCCAGCAGCACTAGTCGTCGCTTTTCCGAGGGCATTTGGTGGGCGCATGAGCAGGCGGTCTGCTGGATGTAACGAAGGGGGCGATTCCATGGACTGGATCGCTGAACGTGCTGTCAGTGAACGCGCGCATGGGCAGGACGCTACCAGACCTACCAGATTCATCGTTGTCGAAGACACCTGGGATGCCAACGAGGTCAATAGGCATGCCCAGTTCTGCATCTGCTTCGATATTCAATGGCTGCTCTCGAGCTAGCCTGGACGCAAAACCAGCTGAAGTGTATTGTCCGCTCGAGAGACCCACGTTAGGAACGTCAAGGAGCTTCGGAGGGCATGGCGGGGGTGGAAGCGCGTTTGAATATCGTATCCGCGCGATATAGTCTTGGCTATATGCTTGCCTCCCCGAAGAAGCCATGGTGCCGATATTGCGTAGAAATTCGTGAGGTTGGTCGCAATGATGGAGCGCGTTGTCTACCCAAAGTGAAAGAAAGTTGGAGCTCTTCGGAATATCGATTTGCCCGGGCCGTGCCAAGCAATTTGGTGACTAAGCTCAGTCAAAGGCACCATTCATCAAGCCTGCGCGAGCGGACGATAGAAGACAGTGCATGGTTTATCATTAATAGCTACTCGTAAGCTACATTTTGAAGAGGTGCGCTCTTCGAGTGTCATTAACTTGTAGCTAGGAAGTACCAAGACCCCAGATATGGGAACAATGAACATGCGGAGACGCCACTCAAGAACCAGAATTCGTAGGCCGTTAGCCGTAAAGTGTTCGTTAGAATTATTAGGTATACTGTAAAGGTCTATGGGACTTCCTCTTCTAGATTCACCGCGAACCGCTCTGCCACTCCATTACAAGAGGTTTTACTCAAAACTCAACCTCGCCGACTAGCGGCAGGCTTTTCGCTCACATGCCCAGCTCGGTTGGCTCTATCGAGCATCACCATATGCCATGACATACGCCGGATGATGCATTCGAGACGAAGGTTTTCAATTCCGCAGACTTCGCTTACTGGGCCTTCTTCATAGCCGCAAGCTTCCTCTCCCTCCTCTTCTTGGAAGCCTCAGGCCCAGCCTCGGTGTCGAACAAAATATCCCACCATCGGAAGCTGCTGGAGTAGTTGCCAATGAAGCGCTCGTGGTGGACATCGTGGTGCTCGGCGCCAGCCCAGAAGGGGAGGAAGTGGTGCAAGCTCCACGGGAACTCGTAGCCGCTATGCGCGTCGATAGCCTGGAACAGTCGGAGGACGATCCAAACGTACATGGTGAGGATGTGCAGGTCACCGGTGATGGCGCACCAAGCGATGGGTCCGCTGACCGTGCCGAGACCAAGGACCATGACTTCGATGGGCGACGCGTACTCGGCGGCGAGACCGAAGGGCGCAGAGTATTGGTGGTGAATCTTGTGGATGTTCTTGTAGAGCGGGCCCCAATGCATCGCGCGGTGCATCCAGTAGTGCCATGTATCCTCGAGGACGAAGAAAATAGCGATGTGGAAGGCCATCTTGTAAATGCTCGGGAACGGGACGGTCGTGCTAAGACCGAAGTATTGGCACATGGGATGGAAGAGCCAGATTTGCGGGAGCTCGACGGTAAAATGGGAGAAGAGGACGAGGAGGGCGCATTGCCATTGTTCCCAGGCGGTGGGGATTTTTTGCTAGCAGACCCGTCAGCATGCAATTGCACAAACAGGGTGAGACGACTCGACCTACCTGTTGGATCTTGTATCTCCGGAACCAGGGAATAGCATCAATTATTATCCATGGCAAAGATCGCCCAAAGTACACGACCTCGTGCATGACAAAGGACATGATGCCCGTGGCGAGAATGTCGTTCTGCATGTACGCGTACCATGCCATCCACATGCGTTCGGCGTAATTGAGCGAGACATTGTACTTTGAGATCTCCTCGAAAGAGCCCCAGTAGGTATCCTGCGCCATTGGCGACAGGTAGGAAGTCGAATTCCTGTCGCATTGTGAGCTACTGCGATCCTGCTCCTTTATCCCGGAAGACACCTACATTTTGAGCTTGCAGACAAACAAAGCACCCAACGAATAACGCGCAAAGCCAAACACCCAAAAGAGTGACGGACTGCAGGGGACGGTTGAGGGGGTGAAACCGTCCAGGTACAGTGGTGAGGAAGGAGAAGAGGCCTGGCAGGGCGGCGATTTATGAGCGCGACGATCTTCTGGACCAGAGCAAAGCGCACCACTTTGGACCTTCAGGGACAGGGCGATCCGAGATTATAGCGGCTGCGCTAAGCTCGTTTGGGCCCAGACGTGCACTAATCAGCCGTCTCGTACTCACCGCCTTCCTGTTCGTGGGGAGATTTTTCGCCTGCCGGATGCGCTGCTACCGGCCGCCAGACAACGGAAGATGCTCAGCAAAACGTCGCCTGCAGTCACGTCACCATCGCCCGTTTCTCCTATTCACGGAGTGGATACTGCCGGGATAAGGCGAGCACTTTTCGGTTGCACTTTTGTGGCGGTGCGCTGTGGCAATGGTGACGCGGCTCAGTGGATATCATTGTCATCTCTTCTTATACGATCAAACAGCTGGATATCCTACAGTCCTGATTGGTGGCAGAAAGTTCGTATTCATAAGGATTGGGATCACAACATCAACAACAGTTTGACCGGTTCTCTACGCAAGCGGAAATAACTTGTGTGCTACTACTGCCTCAAATGTACTTGCAAGGCGGGCAGCCTTCCCAGCGATTAGACTCTTGCCGGAATGACTTTCTAGAGTACTGATCGTATTCGCTCACAGCTAAAACGATTGGATGGATTCTCCAGCCCTGCTGCGCAACAGATGCCCAGGCGGAGCACCCACAACAATTGCATGAACCATTCGCTATTACACAATAGCAAACATCCGCCGTACTTCCTCTAACCGAAGCTCTGCTACCCCTATTCTACGCTATAGCACGACGTACTAATGTTGCTCGAAGCCCCGATGTACTGCTGGTACACGACGAAGCAGGCTGAAGAATGCTTTAGACAAAGCTCTCGAGATCTACCAACGGATGGAGGAATGTGGGGTTTGGATGGCAAATACTTACAGTATAACACCGATGATGAGTTGCCATTTGAGTCCGTGCGCGTAATCGGTCATGGTTCTGAGGGAGAAGTCGACATGGTCAAGACAAGGCTATCGGGGGAAGTGTATGCGAGGAAACGCTGGTGGAGGCGCGATTACCGGTCTCAAGCAAAGTCATTGAAAGAGATTCGTCTATTGGCCCGGCTGAAACCTCACTGGCATCTCATCAGGATTCGGGGTTCCTATCAGAAGGGGAATGAGTTGGGTATCCTCATGTTCCCTGTTGCGGAGAGCGATTTACGAACGATGCTACGGACTGAGAGGCCCCCGAAAGTCGTCTTGCAAAGATCTTTAGGTTGCTTAATCACCGCACTGAAGTTTTTGCATGACGAAGACATCATCCACGGCGACATCAAGCCAAGCAACATCCTTGTTCGCAACGGACAGCTGTTCTTGACGGACTTCGGTTGCTCTAAGGATATCCTGGGACGCGAAAAATCTGCAACAGAAGCAACGATGAGGGGCACCTTCGAATATGCTGCTCCGGAAGTCGTTGCTTTTCGACCTAGGGGTCGTTCCGCAGATATGTTCTCAATGGGCTGCGTGCTTATGGAGGTCTGGAGCACAATTGCACATACAGACTCGGACGTGGGATGTGGACGGTCCTTTACCACGCTTTCACCTTACTCTCAGCATCTAGACGGTATATTCCATTGGTTCCAGGAAATGAGGATGCAGCACGATGAACAGCCATCAAGCATATGGTTGAACGTCGGTACGAAGATGCTACAGCCCGAACCAATCGAGCGCCCAAGATCACAAGACCTTCTTACTGAGCTCCTTATACCAGATTATGAAGAACATAAGCGGGAAATGTTCTGTGCAGATTGCCTGTCGGAACTCCCTATATCCAAGAAGTTGACAATTCCAATTCAGCATCTGGATCAGAACATGAAGACTCCGGGAGAATTATCAACAGCGGAGTCTACAAATCCTGATGCCCAACTAGACAAGCCGGACACCGTTCTCTGCCCTGATCCGCAGGTAGATATACACAGGAACCCTGATCGGCCTCCTAGACGACCGATTGACCTCACTCGTGTATTCGGCGTGTTTGGCATCCTTTGCGTTGCCATTACAGGGCTGCGGGGATCGTCAGGACTTCGACTTTTGGGTGAGAAAAGCCAGCCATTCGCAATGGGCCCTAGAATTATTCACTCTTCCCCAAAACGTCGACTCTTTGACTCTTCGTCGAGAGATGCCACTCGTCTCCACCCCAGCCCTTCAAAACCAATACATAGTAACGATTGGCACTTTCAATCGGATAAGGATATATCTCCAGTGCTAATAGATGGGCTACCGCCACCCAACGATCCATTCTCGACAGAGTATCAGGGGGCAACCCGATTGCCTTTACCTCGCGATTCTCCATGTCCTGGTACCAGTCGGTTCACCTCAGATCCTGGGTTTTCTCATTTCAATTGCTCTCAACTATCTCAGCAATCGATGATCCCACCAGAGGGGTTGATACTACCACCGCCACCTCCCCTTCCCAATCCAATGCTACACGCCGAGGACCCCCGTCCACCTCCAGAGATCGGAAATCAGAAAATGCATATGGTCCCTCCGCCTCCGCCTCCGNCTCCACTTCCACTNTTGCCCCCACCACCTCTCATACATCAAGAAGTACTAGATCATGACATCCTTCCACCCCCGCCTCCCCCGCCTCCACCCCCTATCCACTGCAGGACAGGCCATGTCAGTCTGGTGCCTCAAGACTCTATTCCTCGCTCTTTCCCTCACGAGTTCGACGGTTGTCCGAAGCCACCACGACACGATGAACGAGGGTTGCCACCGTCCCCACCAACTCTTCTTCCTTCCCATCAATTGCAAGACACGAGGAGTTTTCCTATAACCACAATGAAACAAGAACCGATCGAAATGCCTCCACCGCCGCCTCCTCCTAATCTGCCAGAATACAACATACGGACCTCGCCAAACCACGCCCCTCCACCACCACCACCACCACCTCCTCCTCCTC